>PVKU01004930.1:0-134663 GCA_004027475.1 Anoura caudifer
GTCCTCTTACCATGCCGCCATCTTGCTGGACTGTTCTTCCCTCTTTACATCAGATTTTTCTGTTCCCTCTTCATCTTCTTTCCCTCAACTAGACATTTAAATTCTTTGAGGCTAGACAGCATATATTCCTACTTTAAAATCTGTACATTTTTCTAGAATGTTGTATATCTAAAGAAGATCCTTTTTTCACTATCGAAAAAGACTATCTTTTCTAGATATTTCTGGTATAAATGAAGCTATCATATTAGCACCTCTAATTACTCTGAAGCATTGTCCTTCCACTAATTTTGTTTGAAACATATTTTTTTAAATAAAAAATATTTCCTTTCTAGTATTTTCTGTAGTTAATATCACCCACATCCATCTCCACTCTCCCTTCACACATCAAAGGATTTGTAGAATACTGTCAGTTTCACGTCCTGAGTGTCTCTCAGAGCTGTCCTAGATCTCAGATACTACGTCCTCTGTACCTCCAGGCCCCTGCCTGGGTTTGGGTCTTCACGAACTCCCCTGGAACTTTCAGCGCAGTCCTCCTGGATGCTGTGCTGCCCAGGCTTCTGCGGGGATGAGTTCTCACACACTACCTTGCTTCCAGGGTAGAACGTGAAGTTCTTCAGGAAGGCAACAGCACAGCGGTCTAGCTTTGCACAGAGACAACCCATGGCCTGCATCCTGGCTATACTACTTGTATTTGAGTGGGAATAGGAAGAAAAGAAGACAAAGGATGAGTGTGAAAATCTTCCAATGAAATAACCACAGAAGGACAGCAAGACAGGAAGAATAATTAATGACGGCTTTAGCTTATGAGTTTGAAAATGACATATATAATGAGACAGTAATAGGATACTAATGGAAATAAGTGAACAAACAGTTCTACTAGTTCAGTGAGAGTTTGTCTGGTACATTTGATCCTTAAAATATTCTCACTAAACAGATATCATTTTATAGAACTGTTTAATGTTACTTTGTGCACGTTAATCAATCTGTACCTCAGTTTCCTCATGTATAAAATGTAGATAATAGCATCTACCCCATAGGGTTATGATAACAATTAAAGAAGAGGAAAAGTTATAATCTTAGAACAGTGTTTAGCATGTAGTTTGGGATCAAACATGTTAGCTATTAGGATGATAACGGCGGCGACCCATACAACTTTCGACCACCTGGATCCCCTCTCCACCTACCCCAAAGTTAGCCTAAAGAATATGTTACTCTTTGTAGGAGACCGCTCTGTGTGGTGTGGGCCCAGCTCCCACTTGGAGATGCACAGGACCCATGCCCACAGATAGGTTTTCCCTTGGGGAATCAGGCCTGCTATGAATGAAACCTAGGCCACTTTGAGACTTGCTTTTGCTAAAACTCCCTCACCCTGAATTGGGATAGCAAGTGCTTATTGTAACTTCCTAAAATCCATGCTAAACCTTCCTAGGATGAGGGTAATGGGTTCAACCACTTTTCCCTTTTCATTTGCTAATATCTTTCTTCTGTGATGTGATTAGCGGTATTGGCTCCTTTGTTGTCTGTAAAAGGTAACCACCTAAAGGGAACCTGTGCATAGTTAATGAGGACCTTCATGTAATGTGCCCAGTAAGACAATAAAAGATCATCAAAGCAAGGGCAAAGTCTTTTCCTCCCCTTGACAGAAAAGCCAGGCTGTCCCTTTTCCTCCACTGGACTTGGTAGTCTGTGTGAATGTCTCATTTCATCCATACTGACATGGACACTGCGGGCTGTTGTCTGCATCAACTCTTTAAACACATCTTAGTGTTCTCAGCATCCCCTTTCTGCAAATAAAAAGTAAATATCCTTCTTATTCTTTAGAACTGATTCTATCAATAAATTCTCCCTCGTAATTTCTTATTATTCTAAGCAATGCAAATGATTCCCACTTCCAGGGTCCCCAAGATTTTAATATCATTTCTTGAGTACCTATAATATCAAAATAATATCATTATGCTATGAAATATTATAGCACTTACCACAAGGAATTTCTTGATTACAGGAAACATGCTTATGAGAAAATATGGCTTATTGTTTTACTTTCTGACTATAAAATATGCTCAGTGTCAAAAAGTTGAGAAAAAGGCTACAATCTGATTTAAAAAATCTACTATAATATGATCAACTAAAGATAACCATCATTTATAATTAATATTTACATCTAGGGTACCTTAAAACATTTTTAAAAGTACACAGGGGTTGTCTTTCATGAACAGTCTGGATGTCCATGTTTTTCTTATTTTATTTTTATTTTTTATTTTTGCCTTATGATCATATCATTTAAGGACATGGATCTTATTCTTTTTTTAAGATTTTATTTATCTTTTATTTTTAGAGAGAAGGGGGAGAAAGAGAAGAGAAACATTAATGTGTGGTTGCCTCTTGAGTGCCCCCTACTGCGGACCTGACCTGTAATCCAGGCATGTGGCCTGACTGGGAATCGAACCAGTGACTCCTTAGTTCACAGGCTGGCACTCAATCTTCTGAGCCACACCAGTAAGGGAGGATCTTAATTCTGAGTTAGCCATACTATCAAGGTCCTTATTAGTTATAAAATCTCATGTGCTGTCCTCATCCTCATTTATTCCTTCCCTCATTTAAAGAGGTACTCAAGAATAGTACATTAAATAAAGGTTTGTTTCATAAGTTAAAATTTATTTAATCATTATGGTGTTAGATGTCACATTTTCTTCTTTTTTTATTTTTTATTTTAATTGTTGTTCAAGTACAGTTTTCTGCCTTTTACTCCCATCCCAGCCCACCACCCCAGCCCTCCCCACACTTTCTTTTCTAAGAGATAAAACAATTCATTTTCCTCACCTAATGATTATTCCAAATGTTACATTGATTTCATGAGTTTTGCTTCAAAGTTTGGAAAAGTTAAGATATGAAAAATGAGGTTGGCATGGTGATGTCTACATGAGCTATTTTTCAATCATCAGTCTTGATTGTTAAAAATAATTAGAGTATCATGGAGATGGAAAAATGTAGCACATTTGTTCTTGGGCATAGGACAAACTTACATCTTGAAATTGCCCTTAAAATGGACCATTTAATGTCAACTATGTCCTAGCACAGTTGAATTCAAAAAGGATCTCAAATTTAAAAATTTCCTTTAACTATTAGCTCTGCTTGGGTAGGCATATCTGTGAGGTGCTCTTTAATAAGCCTTTCCCATTCTTCTGGATGAGAAGAACATCAAGGTTCTAAGTTCGTTTGTTTGTTTTGTTTTTAATATTCACAAATATAAGAATTCTATTCTTGATTTTACCAACAGGTCTTTTTCTGAGCTTCTGATTAGTGAAAGGAAGATCTAGAGGACAGAAGGAAAATCATGGATGTAGGTTTTATAAAGAATCCATTAGAGACAAAAAAATACTAATATTGTTATTAATAAATTATGAGGTATGAGGTGAATTTTTTTTTGGCCTATACAGTGTGTTTTAGCAATGATAAGCATCAGTTTCATTTTTTTAATTATCCGGGAGTATTTTACTTTTGTCTACTGAGTGGTAGGAATGGTTTATGTAACATTTTCTAATTTCCTAGTGTCGCAACTGAGATAAACTGTAAAAAGCTATGAATGTAACAGTTTATGAGAGACTAGCCCCCACCACTCCCTACCCCACCCCCCTCGTGTAGGATCTGCCAGGTTAGAGAGCCTTCCCTGGGACAAAACAATTACCCACACTTATCTAAAAGTCGACACTATCATGAATGGGAGGCATAATAATATTATGTTAAGATATGTTTCCCTTTTCAGGCAACGTGAGGACAAAGGAATGGAACAGAGATGAAACAGTTTCCCTGTGGCCCCTGGAGTTAACTAAAACATAGTCCTTACATGACTGTTTATGGCTGTGATGTTCATGCTTCTTGGTTAAGGATCTCAGTGCTTTCACAATCAAGTTTCTCTTCAAAGGCTTGCCAATGATTTCAGAAAAATTAACTATGCTCTGAAAATTGACAAATAGTATCTAAGTGTAAGAATATACAATTTCAGGGGGAGAAGGAAAGAACTAGACATGTATGGGTCTATAAAGGAATTAATTCTTTTTGAAGAACTCTCTCTTTGTTCAAGGAGGAGTTCTCATTAAAACAAAATGGCACGTGTGAGACTTAGGACTTACATGTACTAATCACAAAATAATGTGAACACAGTAAAATTTAATCAGTATCTGTTGGCTATGGGCCAAATTGAATTAGGTTATTTGAAGAAAATATTTTATAGTGATTTTACTAACTGACTGCTAATTCTTTGCAAAGAGGATGCACCTAGAGAAATTTTAAAAGCCTAGGGAAAATGTAAACAAATGACAAATTCAGGGCAAGACCTTTGCTCTGGACACCTTGTTTTGTTGCGGCTGTCTTTCATTTCTTTTTACTGAATTTTTAAGAGAAAAATGTTTGGCTGCTAGTTAGGGGTTTATACTCCCCCTCTTCTTCAGGGAGAACCAGGCAAAGGAATTATGATGTGTGTGTGCCATATTGTAAAAGAAAACATTTGCTTAGAAATTTGTAGCTGACATTTTTATGCAAGATCTTGTGCTTTTAAGGCAATGGAAAGCTGGCAAATGTCTTCCGTTTAGAGTGTGAGGTGGATCTCACATTCAAATGGACCGCACTTACTGGTCTCTCATTTAAAAGGGTGTGTTTTGTTTTTTCTCTCCTCTAGGTGCTGGTTGGCCACAAGTATCACGTGATTAACCTTGAACGGAGCTGGATGCACCCTGAACATACTGTGGAGTTTAGACATACAGATTTGCGCCTCCTATTAGAACTTTGGGAAAATATTTTTGATAGTGTTTTAGTAAAATATGAAGAAGTGGTTTTCTTAGAAAGTTCTTAATTTAGTTTCATTAGCTCATTACTTATCCGAAATTGATATATCTAGTCTTTAAATATCTTAAAATTTCTTGTTTTCTTTCTTGTTCACTAAAGAATCATGCTTTTCTTGATAAGTCTGACTCTTCCCATGACCTTTGTGGAACTCTCTTCATGCGTTCCTCTGTCGCCTTCGCCTCCGCCAGCAAAGGGCTCTGCAGGTGCATGCACTTCTGCTTCGCCTCGCCCTGGAGTTTCAGTGTGTGGATGAGCAAAGGGCACAGAGCACGGGCCTTCCACTGGGGCTTATTTCTGCTCATTTGAAGAATGTTTCTTACTTTGGGATCAATCATCATGTGGGGCAGCTGGGGACAAAATTGCCAATCTCACATTTTACACAAATCTTTAAAATTTCTCTGAATACATAGGCTTAAGACAGTCAAAACAGCACAGATGCTGATGTAATCAGTAATGGGTATTAATAGAATAAACAAATATTATTAGATAAATTTTCATGCTGTTTAAGATTTTTTTAAACCCCTCATTTTCTTGCAAATCATCAAGTGCTCTTAGGTAATAACAGCTCCCTCGTTGAATGTTAACTCCACAAGAGCAAGGATTATTTCCTGTTTTGTTCACAAATGTGTCCTAAATGTATCGAGTACCTATTCTGTATGAAACCTGCGAAGCACTGGCAGGAGAGTGTTGGGTAAAATGTGAATGACTCCTGCTTTTATGAGTGTATACTTTAGTGGGATAGAGAGGCATGAAACAAACAACCAAAAATAGAAAACAAACAAGCATCAATGCTTAGAATGAAAAAAAAGTACAAGAGATTCTAAGAGACAAAATAATTTAATTTAGTGGCGGTGGTGGTCAGGAAATGCTTCTCTATGACAATGACATTTTAGTGAGTCCTGGGGGATTACCAGGATTGGCCAGAGAGAAGAAGTCAGGAGTGCAGTGTGGAAAAGGAGAGAAGCTCTGGGTGTGCCTGGAGAGGTAGGTGGGCAGGAATTGGGAATTTATCCTAAGTACTAAGAACTGGTATTAAAGACTTCTGAGCAAGGAGTGACACGGATTACATCCAGATCACCTGGCTGCTGCATGCAAATCGAGTATGAGCGGATCAAGAGTAGAATGGGGTGGAAAAGCCAGGGAACTAGTACATTATTTCCAGCATGAAATTGTTGGTCTACTTCCAGGAGGGTGGCAATACAGACATAAAAATATGGAGGAGGATGGGCTCAGTCTGTTTTGGAGGTCTCATCCTTGGATCTTGGTGATGGTTTGGATGTCGGAGTTAAGGATGAGGGAGGTGTCAATAATTGCTGCCAGGTTTTTGGGTTGAGCAACTAGGTAAATTTTGGTGTCTTTTGCAGAGAAAAGGAAGACTGAAAGGGAAGTAAATGCTGGGTAGATGATCAAGAGATTAGTTTTAGACAACGGGTACCTCTAAGACACCAAAGTGATGATGTCAAATAGGAAGATATGTAAGAGATGTCTGGGTTGGATTTATAATTTAGATATCACCAGCATATAGATTTTTTTTTAATCAGAGGGACAGGTAAGATGGCCCAGAGGGATACTTCCCAAACTTGTTGGAACATACAGACCCCTGGGCAATTATTTAAAATACATATACATATGCATAGGCTCTGCCTCATATTCACTGAGTAAGAATTTCAGGGTTAATTGAGTGGTAATTTGTGTTTTAAATAAGTACTCTAGCTGCTTCTTATGCTTTAGGAATCACTGAGCAAGACAGAGCATATAGACCAAGCTCTGAAGGATTCTAGTATTTCAAGGTATGGTGGGAAGGGAGGGTGGGGGTGTAGGTCCCCAGAAGGAGGATGTGAGAACAAAGAGAACATTAGAAATTGTGGGGCCTAAATAAAAAAATGGATGCTCTTAATCCCTCTGTCACATATTTAACAAACAGCTCTACTAAATAGCTTTATTTTACATTCTCACAATTCATATCACATCTGAAGACATCAATATGGATTCATATGCACAAGACTTCCCCATACATTTTACCAAATCCTAAGGCTGTAGGTAATCAGAATTACTTTTGCTCCTCTGTATTTAAAATCTAGCCTTCCTAGGGCAAACCAGTGCCCTATGAGCCAAACAAATATATTTGACCAATTTTGGAAGCCATAGATAAAAATTCTGGCATCATAAATACTTTCTGCTATATGGTATTTGACCATTAGAATGTGATCATTTTTAATTATAAACAGCAAGTAAAACAAGGCTATCAAGATTGCATATGAAGTGTGACATTCTTTTCATTATTGTATCTTGATTTTACTGTGTTCACAACACGGCTGTTCGGAAACCCAAAAGCGTCTGATTTCAAGCCCCTGCTCCTAGCCAAGCCCAGGACACTGGCAGGGAAGAGTGAAGGCAGCCCTGCATTTCAACGTCACAGCCTTAAACTCTAAACTCAACTGACATTATATTTGTCAAGATCAGAAGGAATTTCTGTAGTTATTTGTTTGCAGATTTGAAGTTTAAAGGAAAGAATTAAATAGTATGAACATGTACCCTGTGTTTCCCATCTATCTCTACACGACTGTATGAAATTGACTGAGTTTATTGTATAAGGTTTGATGGTTCTATTTTCTGCCTTTACTATCTAGTGTTTAAGTGAGGGTAGGTTTAGCTGATCTGTTTTATGTCTATGTGACACGCATCCTCCTTCTTTTTTGGCTCTCTTCTCCTTTTTGGTCTCGACTTCTATCACTATTTTGGAAAGTCAGGAAGCCAGCCAGAATAAAATGAAGTCTAGCAGATTTTTTTATAGCATTTATTTAGGACAGTAATTCCAGTGGCAGTACACCATTAGCTAGGATATATTGGCTACTTTTATTACGTAGGTCTGAATTCCTTGTCTGTCATGCCACACATAAACCCAGAAGAAAACAGTTAGCAGATGTACGGTTTGCACTGTCTCCAAGATGTGACTTTCAATACTTGATTCATAATTTTCTGGGAGGAAATACCACCTTCTGGGAGGGAGGATGATCGAGGGGTTGAGATGACATTAGAAGCAGGGTTGCACTTCTGTACATCGCAAAGCTCAGTTTATTTCTTTAACAAAGGTTAAAGCGTTAAGTGTAAAAAAATACCACGAAGAAACATGTATGTCTTCTTGTTTTTGCCCACTTAAAATTGACAGTCAAGGCAATGATTTCAAAAATAAATTGAACTTTGGACTCAATCAGTGTAGTGAGCAATCCTTGATGTAGGTGTGGACCACCTGACTCAGAGGCATGGAGATGATGTTTCCACCCACAAAATCAGAACACACTGAACTATGGGAGCACATTGTCCTAAACTCGGGGGAAGAATGAGTTGACAAAAGGCTTCTGGATTTCCTGGCAATAGCTGTCCCTATATAACCTTCAGGGACAGTGAGTAACACTCCTCATAATGGCTCTGTACCTCCATGCATTCCATTTATATTGCTCACCTTGAGGAGAACTTATGTTGTTCCCAGAACTCACATGGAAATTGTTTGATGGGTGAGAAAGCGAAAGGGGTAAGGGGAATGCTAAGAGGAAAGTAATAGAAGTCTTGCACCAGGGCACTGGCCCTGTTGGTCTTCCTTTGCAACTGGCATCCTAAGGATGTGATGGAATAGATGGGTGGGAGTGACATGGAAATAGGGCTAAATTAAGTTGCAAAAATGTGACTTCCGTGCTACTTCAAATCTCTGAAATTTAGCTTCTGAATCCATAAAACTAAGATAATAACACCTCTACTTAGTCCACGAGGATAAAAATTATAAAAATCAAGTGAGCTATTTGAGAAAAGTACTGTAAAACTCTAAGATTTTTACATCTTTAACAGTATTTTCATGGAGATAACTGAGTGAACAACATTTTAGAGGAAGGAAGAAGTTCAGGTATAGCCCTGGTCAAGTAGCTCAGCTGGTTAGAGCATCATCCAATACTCTAAGGCTGTGGGTTCAATCCCTGGTCAGGGTACATATAAGAATCAACCAATGAATGCATGGATAAGTGGAACAACAAAATCTCTCTCTCTCTCTCCCCCCTTCTTCTCTAAATACAAAAATTACTAAAAAAAGAAGTTCAAATATAAATAGCAGTTGTAGAACTTTAGTAGTAAAAGCAGCAGTAAGACTCATCATTTGTGAGCATCTAATATATGCTAAGAGCTGATCTGTTAGGTTCCTTATATACACTGTTTTAATATGTATAATAACAGCATAAAGTAGATTTTAAAAATTCAACTGTGTAAATGAAGAAACGAAGTTTCAGAGAGAAGTGAAGTTATTTTCCCAAAGTCACTCCACAAGTGAACACGCAACAGTGCTCACCCCCGGCAGGTGAACATCACATGTCTCTGTGCGGAACAGAAGGATAAGGTCTGCTTTCCTTCCTGCTCGAAGCCATTGTGGCTACCTTCCTAAAGGCATAGTTCTACCTTTTAAGATCCAAGAGAGTACAGGTTGACAGGACCCTTGTGGGGTTTTTGTTTTTGTTTTTTGGGAAATTAATATTATTAGAAGAGAATCTCTGAAATTGCCAAGATCCTTATATGCAACTCAGCCTACAACGTGTAGGAGTGAGAATCAGAGTGAGGAGCATCCTGGGTAGTTTGTGTGCCTCTGTGAGTTTCCAAAGTCACCCGATGGAGACTTTGGGAATGCTACCTAAGTAAATGCATTAATGAAGCTGACATCAAAGAAAAAACAAGAAGGCAACTTTTTATAAAATGTGCTACTAATTGGAAACTATAAATAGTATAGGAAAAAATACTCTTGTAAATTAATTGTCATCTATTGTAAGATATCAAGAAAAAACCCTATTTTTGTAATGTCAATTCAGCTAAAAGTAAGTTTAGAGAAATTATTCATCTCAATAAAAGAGAAGATCACTAATAGGCAATTAACAGAAAATCCTAACAGCCAATCTAACAGCCAATAAATGTATTAACAAAACTCATGCAACATGTTATCAAAATACACAAATTAAAAGGAGATCAAATATTTCACCTATCAAAAGGCCAAATGCTTATAATGTTTGACTCTGGGAAGGCTTTTTCTGATAGGAAGTGAGACTGGCTACTGGTGGATGTAAAGTGATAAAAGTCTTTATAAAAAGACACTTAAAAATATCAAGAAATTTCTAAAGTTTTATAGATTTTGATACTCTAATTCTATTTCTAAGCAAATAGTTAGAAATTAAACATAGATGAAGTATGAGCACAGTCATTTTACTGTTGTTTTTCACAGTCAGAAGTTACAAAAAAACAGTGTTCAAAAATAGAAAAATATTCCAGAGAGTATACTTTCCTATGGCAGTGTATTATATAACCATTAAAATAATATATTTTAGAATGTTGTCTAATAGAACAACTTATAAATATATAAAAAAACAAACACAAAGGGTATACAGAATATACTCATACACATAATTTTCTTTAAAAAGCACAGCAAAGAAAAAAAGACTGGAAAAAAATACACTAAATTTCAGTGAAGACAAAATTTAGTTTTTAAATAAAACTTTGCCCTTCTATGTTTTCTACAATGCACATAGAATAAAAAGCTAACATGAAATTATTCACAAGCAAATTATATAAAATTTAAATAAATTGAGTGATGCTGAGCAAGAAACCCATTTCGACTGTTAATGAAGTAACTCCAATAGGTCATCATTTCATTGATGAGAATAAAATATTTATAATTTCCAAAAGGAGTTTTTGCATGACAGTTCACTTGGCTTCAGGAAGACCCTGACATTGCCAGACATTAAATCCTTCCAACGCTGAGAGCGACTGCATCCTCACGCTGCTTTCTTTTCCCGACAGCTGAATTCACGCTTTTTCCCCAATCATTAAATTTTCTTACTTGCCCAAATAATCTATGCTCAGAGAGATGATATTTAGGCAACTGATGTTGGTTGTTTCTTTCTTCATAGTCACTTTAAAAAAAGTATAGAACATTTCTTTAGCTTACTTTTTCATTATTTCCAGAGGCAAAAACTGGCAGGGCAATTTATAATTCAATTTTTGCTAAATCCATGACACCCAATATATATGTCAGGCATTTCAACGGCAGGGTACTTTGGGGATAGGTGATAAATTGTACTGATTATAAGTGCAAGCTGTTCTTCTAAAACATCATATCAGAAAGAAGGTAGGTATTATTAAGAAAATGTAATGTATCTTTAGAGTGTCCAGAAACATCAGAGATAATCACTTCATGAGAATATATTCCCCTTGGTGTTATACAGCAAAATATTACGGTTCTTACCATGTTTCTGATAGCACTCATCTGGGGAAAGGAATAAAGAAAAGACTCTATCAGTTCACAAACCTACCACGGGCTGGTAGTCTTTCAGCAGCCGCTCAGTGCTCAGTGCTGCAATAACTCAGGCCTGCCAGAGTGACTCACTCTGAAACCCGAAACATGGCCCTAATCATTTTAGGACTGTGTTGGTATATATGAGTAGTATAAATATTATTTTATCACATAATCTCCTCTGATCTTTTTAAACATCCTTTCAGTGTTCCAGATATTTCCTTGTGTGATATGTGTGGCTTAAGCAAAGCCATGGAACCTCCTAGGTTATCTCCAAAAAATGCTGAAAAAGTGGACAACTGAAATATGAAGATCTGCTCCGGTGGAATACGTGCCTCGGTGCGCGCGCGCATGTGCGCTGCAGCTAACTTTGGCATTCCATTAATGAGTGAAGTAATTAAGCAAAGCAAACTGGTAGGTGATTCCAGGTCTAAGAATAGGGAATGGGCTATGGAGCCTTTCACCTCTAGGTCAATGGTTTCTGTTTAATCGGGCTGTTAATGACTAAAAGTCATTGTTTCCATCTGAGAGCTGTTTGGTCTCAATGTGAAGTAAGTTGGTGGTCTGCTATCAGTTTCTCATGTGCAAACGTATAGATCATGAAATCCACTGCTGCTTTGTGACAACTCAGTAAAAAACATGCTGTTTGGAGGAAGTGACAAAACAACTCCATCTCAGGCCGAGCATGCCTTAAGAAGGAAATGAATTCCTAAGTAGGAGAAGTTACATTGAAATAGTTGACCTAAAATGACAGAGGATCTGTGAATTTGCTTTTACTATTTACAGTGGGCTTTTTATTCACACAGTTGCTTTCACAAAAATTAACTTACAGAAACCTCAGAGTTAAGGTATGTAACAGAGGCCATGCTGATAACATTATTTTAAAGTTACAGAAACGAAAGCTCAGGGAGGGCAGGGCTTTTCTAAGAGCACACGAGTAGCAAGTTTTTATATTGGTGCTGGAACAGTATGATCAGCCTCTTGGAAGAGTGGGCCTTCTGGAGGGCTTCCAAAGCGCCAGGAGAATTTGGGCAGCATAGAGAAATAACTGATGTTCTGTGAAGGGTGTAAGCATGAGGTAAATCAAAAAGGTAGAAATTAGCACAGTGTGTTCACAGTAGAATACATTACATATGTTTTACATTATGTGTTTACAGAGGAATACATTAAAAAAGATCTTAACATACACACACGACTACATTAATGAACACCTGCATGTTCACACAGACTAAGGTTATGTTAAAAATAATGAATTGCTAGTGGTGTTCTTTCAACTGGGAACGCAGCCGTAAAGACCTATGTGGAACAAAGCATGTGACTACTTAGGAGGAAGCAGATGTTAAACTGCTGCTGGGAACAGACAAGAAGTATAGAAACCTTTCTTGTGAGATATGAGCAGTGGCTGAAAGATAAAGGCTATTATGACTCTAAAAGTAAGCTAATAGTAAGTCTTGATTAGTGAAGAAAGGCTTCTGATAACCAACCCCACAGCAAAAGACGTTATTGTGGGACTTTGCACTCAAGAAAATTCCCAAAGTCCGCAGAGCATCCTGCTAGTTGATAGAGCGAACACAACCCAGGTAACAGCGTCTCTCCGTTGGGAGATGTACTCACCCACATGCAGGGTTTGGGAAACAGTGGGGATAATTTGGGGGTTTCACCATGATAGGGGCACTAACGGGCAAGGTCAGAGACACTGAGCTTTGGTCCCTGTGAACCTTGTCCTGTCCCCAGGGCCAGTAGTATCTCAACCAAGAAGGACCATTCATGGTTTTCTCCCCACAGCATCTCTGTAGACCCAAGACTATAATTTCAAGAGTGAAGCAAGAAAATCATTACTCATTATCTCAACATTTTTATCATTATTTATCTGCTGCCTACTTAAATTTTACCTGCATTTTTAAAAATGATATTCCTACTAAGATTATCGGTAAACCAAACACCTAATCTAAAGGGTGCTTTTCAGTTACCATCTTTATTAGACACTTCCTTTTTCTGGAAATTCTCTTGTGTCACAACTTCTCCAAGGTCATTCTCTCCTACCTTTCGGAGCACTCCTCAGTCTGCGGTTCTCTGACTTCACCAGCTCCTTAACACAACGTTCCCTAGGATCCAATTCTTGGCTGCCTTCCTTTTCCTATTAGCCTTGGCTACCACCACTAATGAGCCCCAAATCTCTGTCTCCAGCACTAATGAATCTCTTGAATATAAGCCAACAATACTTAGACAAAAACCAATGGTCTACCCCACACCTCCACCTTCATATCCCATACACAGATTCGGGCTTTCGGAAGCATTCAAATTGTGCCACTACAGTCTTCTCCTTCCTGTTTTCCTCCAAGTGACATATTTTTATTAAGTTAGCTAAACGTGATAATATAAGTAGAACATGAGATTCTAGGTCAGCTGAAGAAATGAACATTAAGTAATTACAAAAAGATGTATTGACAACTCTACAGGAGACAGAAGAGGAAGGCATTGACTCTGGAATGGGGATAGAAGAGAGTTTGAGTGGTTGGAATCCAGGAAACATCCTAGGGTAAGTATCATGTAAGCAAGAGTTCCCCACATGATCAGAGGCATTCTGAACGACAAAGCAAAGCACGCATGTAGCTGAGAAAGATGAAGGCATATTCGCGAACCTTTTGGTAATTTGGTGTGGCCACAAAGGAGGAAGGCAGGGGTTGTGCAGTGAACAAGTTAGTGACTAGATCATAAAAGAGTTTCATTTCCATGAAAATAACTTGGACCTTATCCTATAGGTCAGTGAACAATTCAGTAAGTTTGACTAGAGGCTGCAGGACAACCTCAGTTTTGCTTTTCAGATGATTATTCTCAGTGTTGAAACAGGATGATAGGGGATAGTGTACTGAGTGATGAAGTCGTGAACACAGGAGGACTTTTAGCAGTCAGTTTAGAAACCATGAGAGCCTGGTGTAAGAGCCAAAACTGTAACACAGAGTAAGAAAGGAAATCTACAGACACTGCTCTTTGCAAGTAAAATTGGCAGGTGACCACTGAACTTCCAAAGTGAAGGAATCTATAGGGAATTGAGGACGACCACCTGATGTCTGGATTTGGTGATGTAGGACATGATGCTTTTTTAAAAAAAAAATGAAACTGTAGGAGGAAAAGACAACAAAAACAGTTTTATTTCACCAAGGGCTCAAAAAAGGCAGCCTTGAGAGTCAAAGCTGAACAGTGACCTTTTTTCCCCTGGGATTGGTCCTACATCAACCCCTTCCCTTCTTTGGACAACAAGCTTTGGGCTTATCCTTAATGGCAAAATGGGCACTGTAAAAGGGGTGCGCACTGAAAATTCAAAAATATCATCCCTGTTATATTAAAATGCAATGTGTGCCCTTGGGCATGGTCCTTAGCCTGAGTTCAATTCTCTTATCTGCTCAGAGCGCAGAAGGATTCCCGCCTCACCTCCACACGGTGTGAAATAACAGGGCTCGCGCGGAGGCAGCCGGCACATTCTCCGCCCTCAGAAAGTCTCTCTAGAAGTTGGAGCCGTATTTCCCTTCCCACAATGTGGTGTTTATATAGCTTCAAAAATATGTCAGGTGTTTCCCAGACATTCTTCTTTTAAAGATAAAATCATGCTCCTTATTGAACTCCTATATTTTAGTACATTTGACAGGAAAAAAAAAAAAAAAAAAAAAAAAAAACCAGCTTACTGGCATTGTTCTAAGCCCGCTTGAGGTACTTAGAGATTCAGCAGCACGTACTTATCGAATAGTAATAATCTGTGTCAACTATGTGTTTAAAAAAGTATTGCTTAGAAGAAACTAACAGACTTTTAAAGGACAGGCTTTTAAGTTTCAACAGTTTTTATGAAGGTTAGCATGCCTAAGAGGCAAATAGCTTTAGCAGTTGGAATTTAAAAATGAAAATTTCCTCACAGCGGGGGTTGAATGGTATGAGCAGAGATGGGCAAATCACAGTTTTAGATTTGATAGGCCCAACTGATGAAACATTTTTCAATTGATGGCTAGAAGTGGAATTTGATGCAAAAAAGTTTCAGGAAACCTGATAACAAAGAAATTATCATTTATTAAAGCAAGGTCGAGGAAAGGTTTTAGTGTAAGATAAACCAGACCTAATGAGTTACTTTCTCTGAAATTATTCCAACTACTGGCCCCTTATTATAATCTACATAATTTGGTCTAGTTGATGTAGTTGTTTGGGTGATTTGTGCTACTGATAATGGAAGCTTATAAATGTCTTACAGGGCAGTACAGTTCTTCATAGCAGACTATTTTAATTCCCTTACACAACCAGTTTCCACCAGCAGCAGCTTAAGTCTGAAAGTTTATCATTGAAAAGTAAGTTCTAATTTCTTCCTGGATTCCTGAAAAAGCAGATAAATCCCAGGTTCTTTATTAAATGACTGCTCTGTTCCATGAATTAATTGATTTAAGAGGTTAACGCTAGTCTACGTAGAGTGGTTTTGACCCATTGAATTGGAATTGTATCTACAAGTGTTGTTTTCAGGAAAGAATGTTAGTGCAACATACATTGCCATCATATAAAGGAAATTCCCCAGGCCACCCTGGAGCATCTTTCTCTGTATCAGAGGCGATGTTACACTGTGCAGTGCATGCCTCTTGGTGAGGCTCATGGTGCTTTCTTAAGGCTCTTTTTAACATCTTGTAACTGAAAACATACCCTTTATAGGTGAGAAATTTTGAAACAGGATATTTTTGAGACCATTTGATATATCAATATAAATTAATTCAGATTTGAGCTGAGTGGCTGCAAGCAAGCAAAAAATAGAGAAAGAGAGAGAGAGAGCAAGAGAGAGTGAGGAAGGAAGGAAGGAAGGAAGGAAGGAAGGAAGGAAGGAAGGAAGGAAGGAAGGAAGGAAGGAAGGAAAATACTTTAATTGGTATTGTAGACATTCCCATTGGAGGTTCCATTCTATACGTTCTCATATGACGTGGTCAAAGTTTAGGTTTCATTTGGAGTTCCGCAATTGCCCTGTTATGAAGGTTTTTAGTAGCTGGCCCATGGTGATATATCTTGGGAGAGTGTTTACTATAATTTAAAATTTGGATCTGAAACCATCCCCATGCTTAATGCTGACATTCACAAGGGCTTGATTGGCTCTATCTCAGGCTGGAGAAAGCTCTTATTGTGGTCAACCTAACTGAGCCAATTATTAATAATGTCAGAGTATCATTCTGCAAAGCAGGGCAATACTTAGTCAAAGTGATTCATATTAGCTGAGCATGAGCAAAAAAATATGAACAAGCAATTTCACAGCCCTGCACTGCCAGTGAATCCATTGCTCTTGTGAGCACAGTGGAAAGAATCAGGGTTCATGCTCCTGACTGTTCAGACTTAGTAAATGTTTCACTGTGTCCCAAGGAGGAGATGGAGTGTTTTAATGTGGGAAATAGAACCTTCTGTGCTGTGTTCTGAAGAAAAGAATGCAGTTTCTAAAATATTACTTTTTGAACTTCCTGTACTGTATTTATACAATTCTGACTCTTTAAAAGGCCAAATTGTGTTATGACTAAGCCAGTCACTGGTAGACCCCATTTGCTCTATGAGAGAAGGCTCTTCCCCATCCATGTACGGTTTCCTTTGGTGCATTTCTTCCCTAGTGGACATTCAGCAAGCCTTTGACAGAGAAACAGTAGCCATGGGAACCATTGTTCCACCCTCCCTGATACATAATTATATTCCACCTGAAAGCATGTTACATCTTAGTGGTGAAAAGCAAGGCGCAGGGTAAGACCTCACTGGACTATAATCCTGTCTTTGGGTTCAACTCCCTGAGCCTCAGTTTCCTCATTGTAAAACAGAGATAATAATACATCATGAGGCAGTTTTAAAGATTAGAGAGTGTGCCCTGGCTGGTGTGGCTCAGTGGATTGAGCGTGGGCTGAGAACCAAAGGGTCGCCAGTTCGATTCCCAGTCGGGGCATGTGCCTGGGTTATGGGCCAGGTCCCCAGTGGGGGCCATGTGAGGGGCAGACGCACATTGATGTTTCTCTCCCTCTCTTTCTCCTTCCCTTCCCCTCTCTCTAAAAATAAATAAATAAAATCTTTTAAAAAAGATTAGAGAGTGTATAGCACAGTACCTCCTGATTAGCAATTGCTCAATAAATTATAGTTCTTGGCCAGACAACCAGAACATTTTATTTTGTTTGGGTTCTGAAAACGTGTTCAGTTGATGCAAATGCATTAGTAAATTTTCAAACTAGCATATGTTCACGATCATCTTCACATATACTTGTGAACTCAAAATGTCAGAATAGGAAGAACAGATGAAGTAAGCCATATTTTTAAAAATTTTTTAAAAAACTTGTGACCCAAATCTACAATTTATAGACACACCATACATATAACTGAAATGAGAGTTTAATGAAACAGTGCTCTTTTTTGTGTGTTCTACGTTGATATTTTCTCTTTTTTCTTTTCCCTTCACTTCCTTTCTGGTTAGAACCAGCTGAAGTGATTTCATATGTACTTATGCTATATAAACAAGAACTTGAAAACACTGACTCAATGAAGAGTAAATTAATCTATTACATGAATGTTTGTATTGGTTATTCAGTGCATTCCATTTTAATTATATTTTATAATATTTAATTATAGTAATGAATGTTTGCCTTTGGGAAGGGGGAAGGAAACTAACAATTGCTAAGTGTGTACTTAGCCAGATATTACCTATGCTGTTTTGCATGTATCTTCTCTTTTGTTGTGAGAGTCTTACTATTATTCCTATTTTACAGATAAGGAAACAAAAATTGCAAGAGATAAAATATCTTACCCAAGAATTCAATTAATCAATTCCCCACTGTTTCTAAATGCAGTGGGTTATATGCCTTCCACGGACACACCCGTAAGCTTTGATCTCTGCGCTACTGTACCATACATTCTTCCCCGTAAATTAAATTATGTGTATTTGACTTCTTAAGAACAGAATTTCCTTTTAAATTATAACACAAAAACATGGAGGGAAAGTCACATATTGATTCTACTTTGCGAAATCTTAATAAAGAGTAGCCCTCACCAAGAAGTATTTTGAAATGGCAGGATAATTGGGATAATTTACATTTCTTTTTAAACAGAACTTCCTGACATGTGACTATTTTGTTCTGTGATTCTAAATACAATAATTTAAATGTTTTTCTCCTTAACAAAATACTTTTAGAAGAGACAATACTGAAATCTGTATTCTCTTTTAGTTAAAAATAAACCCAACTTTGATGGTACAGTCATAAACCTAGAAGGATTTTAGTTTGATTCAGTGTTTGGAAGGATGATCAAACTTCAAGTTTATTTTTTCAGGATTTTTTCCTCCTACGGATTCTTCCCCACAGTGGATTAACAACAGACATTTGAAGTTGTACTGTTTAAATATCTTTGAATTATTTTTGTTTAAAAATGTCAATGGGTACGATAGGAAAAGTACATTTTTTTTCCTGTAACTTCAAAACAACTGAACAGAACCTTTGGACTGAAACCAAGAATTGAATGTTTTAGCTTTAAGAAGATTTTCTTTTCTGAAAAGTAATGAATGAGTCTCTTTGCAAATTTAACTGTTTCAGGGTCAATTCTCAGACTTCCAGCCTTCTATGATATTTTCTAAAAAGTAGTATCTTATCAGTAAATAAGCATAGCTTTTCTTCTTAGTTACCGCTCAAATCAGAAATTGTGTAAACTTCAGATGTATATAAGGCTTCTCCTATACAGTGAAATGCATGAAGCTTTTAACCATGTAAAAAGTGTCCCATTTTGTTAGTGGCTCCTTCTTTCAAGTTTGCATTAATGAATGACACCCCTGAGGCTAGCCTGCGGCGATGACAGTGGAAGAGAAGGACATATTTTCTACTTGCGCTGTTTGCGAACGGAGAAGTCCATCATTGTAATGCCTCTGGAGGGGGCACAAATGTGTTCAGTAACTTTCATTTTAGGAGCACCAAAAAAATGTGTGTGCAGGCTGAGGGACATACCAGAGACTGACCAAGATCCACAGTTGCTGAGACTTTGTGTTGAGGCAGTTAACTCCTGGGTCTGCTTTCAGACACAGCAAGGGCTGTGAAGCAGAAGGGCCAATGCAAGCCTGCTGTTTCAGGAGTCTGTCTTTGCAGTGGCATCTGGGGGCGCTCCGCCATGCCTTCCAGGACTCCAGGCCTTCCCAAGGCTCTCTAAGCTTGCACCCTCCAGAGCATCAGCTCGGTCTCTAAAGTGCACGCATTCCTCGCCTCATCTGCCTCTGGGCAGCCTTCTCAATTCTTCATTTGTGGGAAAGATGAGCCGGGGAAGATGTGAAATGTGCAAAGTGGGGCGGGGTGGGGGGTTAAGTTATAATGGCTTTATAAAATCATCCCTAAAATTTTAAAATGAATATTGGCTGATTTTTTTTCAATTGTCACCTTATTTATATAGTCAATATTTGTGATGCTATGTAAGAGCACAATACATTCTTTCATATTTCCATTCAAAACTAGTTGTTTATAAGGCAAATGGATCCTTTTTCGTGAAGGAAATTTGTAGAGATAAGATGAATGGTAACTATCACTAGGAGTTAACTGGTGACTCAGTTGATAGGTAGAAGTTATCAGAAGGAAAATATGGAATGATAGATTAGTGAACCTGTTGATGGACTTTGTTTTCTTATTTTCTGAGGCACTCTTTGTACTCTCTGATAAAACCAAATTTGTAACAAAGTGCTATAATACAAAAAATATATAACGTGGTAGGAAAAAACACATTCTACTTATTTACTTAGTCTCCTAAGTGGCTCTACTGAATATGTATAATTTATGAAGATAAAAATAACAGACTTTTTCAAAATAAGAATTTATTTTTATTGATCATAATTGAATGTTTATGATTACCTAGAAGTAAAGGAGTGATGTGTTTAGCATTACACTTCAGAATGATTAATCTGGCATCATCTGTGCTAAGAAAAGAGACAGTCTAGGAGAGAAAAAAGCAGGCTCACTTTTAGCGATAAACAATGTTTTGCAAATCAGTATTGGACATTATTTTAATAAGATATCCGTGTGGTGGAACGAATGGACACCAAAGTTGTAGTTAGAATTTGCTTCTGACTAGTGGCCTTGGCAAGGCACTTTACCACGCTGAAATTTAACTTTCCGGCCTATAAAATAAGAACTAAGGCATCTGTCTCATCTTTTAAAGTCTAGAACAAAAGTTTGGGGGAGAAATGACTATTTCATCAAAAACAAAATGCCCGGAAACTTAATGACATTGCCTTTTATGCTTCACGAGGCAGGCTGCTGCTTCTCTCGACAGCCTGTAGGAAACCGAAGCACCAGCGCCTGAGCATACTGTTCTGCAAGGTGGGAGGGAATCTGCCTGTCGCATCAACCTCCCCTCTCCATCCCCTCTCCCTGGACTCCGTGCTTCGGTCATGCCTCATTGTGAGTGTTCCATGGTCCACCTCCACCTGGGCTTCTGGGCCCTTTGCCCACTGCCTGTGACCCTGGCCACCTTTTCTGATGAAGCCTTTATACTTGAAATAAAACTTTAAAGCATTGGGGGTTGGGAGAGGGTAGGGAAAGGGGGAGGGCTTCTGGGCAGTGCAGTCAGGAGGTCCCCTGTGAGAGCTGCCTGGTGTGGGGGGCTGGGGGGAGGGGGCTCGAGGTGCCAAGCATGAGGCTTTATGGCAAGAGGCCTGTGGAGTTTTGTTTTGCTTTGTTTTTTAAGGGTTTTTTTTTTTTTTTTATTGATTCGAGAGAGAGAGCTGTTGTTCCACTTATTTAGGCATTCATTGGCTGCTTCTTGTATGTGCCCTCACAGGGATCAACCCACAACCTCGGCCTTTCTACAGGATGCTCTAACCAACTGAGCTACCAGGCCAGGGCAGGGGTAGGGGGGTAGGGGGGTGAGAGGACTGAGGGTGGTGTTAAAAGTCGCTGGTGGAGGCCCAAGGCCACAGTGAGCAGAGGGATGGCTCCGCCTCTCTTCCTGCTCGTCTCCTCAATCTTCTGTGCTGTTCTATGCCCTGACCGCCCCCTCACCCTGCACCTCCCTGGATGGCGCAACAATTGCCCACTGGTCCTGTCTCTGCCCTTTGCCCACTCTGCGCTACACCTTGATGGCAGCACCCACCTTCATGCCTCCCTGTGGCCCCTGTAGTCTGCGCCCCCACCTCCAGTGCTTCCTGAAACCCTGCCCTGTGTCCAGGCTGGTGGGGCTATTCACCCTGGTGCTCGCATTAGGCAAGGGTCCCTGGGGTGCTGGCAATCTGATTCCACCAGATCCTCACCCAACAGGGAAGGGCCCTGACCAGGTGCCCAGCATCACAACCTGGCTCCACACAGGTGGGCAGAGTCTCCGTGTCACCTCTTGGACCTTAAGCCCTCCAACCCAGAGCCCTGCACTTAATGCCACACTAGGAAGAGAGCAGCCTTGGGCCACACCTGGGACAATTCTCAACCTTGGATCACTGCCAGACCACTGCCAGACCCCAAATCCAAGATCTCCATCTTGGACTTCCATTTCGACCAAGGGTATCCACTTATCAACCTTGACAGAGTCCTAGACCCCTGCCAACCACTGTGCCATCTCTCAAAGGCCGCCCTCTTTAATCAAGGGCAACCGTGGAATGGCACTCACAGGTTCCTGTGGTCTGGTTCTTCTACGAACTTGAAGAGCCAGCTGCCTCACTTGGATGCCTTCCTCTAAGGTAGTGGGTGACTCCTACTCCCTGACCTCCTGGGACTGACTTGAGCCTGGTGTGGTGGTATAATACCTGGGGGGCCCTTCTCATCTGGGGAGTTCTTCCTTTTAGTGGGGCCTTTGAGAAGGATCAGGCCTCCCTGGCCAGGGCAACTGGGAGCAAGATCCAAATGGGCCCACCCCCTGAGTGAAGAGTCATCCCTGGCTGAGCTGCCCCAAGCTGAAGCCAGGCAGACACTGCATCCTGAAGCAGGAGGTGGGGCTATACAAGAGCACACCCAGCAATGGGGTCCATGGCAGGCTGAGGTCCAGGCTCTAGAGAGCTTTTATGGGCAGCTCCTGGGAGCTTTCAGACAGGGGCGAAGTCCTGCACATCCCCACCCCTGATGGCACAGAAGGGTAGCTGGTGTTGAAAGTAGGTCTCTTGGGGTAGAGGTGGCCTGAACCCCTGGACTCTGTGTTCATGCACATTTTTATTATTTCTAACAAAAATTATTACTGATTGAAAGAAAAAAAAGGAGGTAGAGCATGCTCTTTTCCTTCTCGGGGTTCTTTTCTCTCTCCACGCTAACCTTCTCTATATTCCTGCCACAGCTACCATCCCCATTCCTGGACAGTTGTTTGCTCTTCAGTCGCAGGGTAATCCTGCGAAGGTGCTGTAAGACTGGAAGTCGCGGTGCCTAGGCTCAAATTCTCAGTCTATCACTTTTAATAACAGGTGACTTTGGATAAGCTACTAAGCCTCTATTTTTTTTTTCATCTGAAAATGGGAATAAGGACATACCCCTCGAGGGCTGTTATGAGGTTTCGATGAGATGTGACATGTAAAACGCTAGCTCTGTCCCTGTCACACAGTAAACACTCTTGAAGCAATTAACAATATTATGGTCCCCAGAGCTGCCTACGTTTACCTGTGTGATAGCATTTATTTCCTTGTTTTGGAATTGGTTACTCACAGTTTCCTCTCAATCTATACCCACTGCCACCTCCATATCTCAATGGACTCTATGGTCCCTGAAAACAGAGACTGGGCCTTTTTCACTGCTGTTCTCAGCAGATAAAAATTAGCCCTGTCTCATGGTGGAGGCTGAATAACTATTGAATGAAAACATGCTTATTCCCTCTTGCGACTTACCAAGAGAAAGAACCAGACACAATTAAAATCCAGAAATAGAATCTATAGTCAATCAGAATGATTTGGGAGTTAATTTTTTTTTTAACCTAGAACTTTCAGCTCAAGAACTTACTTGAAAAAAGTTACAGTACTTATTTTAACATTTTGGTCATTTCAGAAAATGAAGCAGGTTTGACTTCGCCTCACTAGGAAACCCTGCTCTTTGGTGATTTGTTCTTTGGAGATTAAATCTATGTAGCTCTATATTGATAAAACAAGCTGACAATATGCCATGTATTCCTTATTTTGGATCTTGTTGATGAGAGTAACAGAAATTGACAATCAGATTTTCATGTGGCCAAAGCAGCCAAGAAAACATTCGATTACCGATTTTCTAAAATCTAACAAGTAATTCAAGCAATTTGTGGGAAATTCTATAATGAAACAATGCTTTCTCTTGTCAGAAGCTTATGCAGGTTCATGTTTGGGGCACCAAGGTTTCTCATTTATAGCAAAAGAAGTAAGGGAAAAAATACATGATCTGTTTGGCCATTAGGAATTTAAACCCAGCTTTCTTGTGTCCCATTGTCTTCTCTATAATGTAAACTTTTGCCCAAACCAGCTCTCCTTGTGCATTGCCCACAAGATGAATGTCATCGCAATCCCTGGGCCATGAGGGGGGTTGCAGCCCTCTTCTCTCCACTCTCCATCTTCTTCTGGACCCTCCCATTGGTTCACCAGGTGTCTTGTTCTTGAAGAATACCCTCTCTTCAACTCAAGTACCACTATCAAAGGTAGCAACTCCGGACCACTTACAAACAGGTGTTACTGCAACTAGGACAAATCGGTAGTAGTTTATTTCCTCTAAGGACAGAGAGGAAACACTGAAGGACAACATTCATTTGGACAACAGACAGTCATGAGGAAAAAGCATTCTTAAAATACAGGACTTCAAACAGTATCAAGGAAAGGAAAGACAAAGAAATATGTAATTTGCTTTTAAAAATGGTAGTTATTATAGTGTGATGTTCTTAAATGTCACTGATGAGAAAATAATTATAAATCCATAAAATACACAGACATTTTATAATTAAGAACAATGTTTATATGCTTTGAGCCCCATAGTGATTTAATAATAGAGGAGAGCACCACCTACCCTGATTCTTTAAATAAGCATTTGCCTCCTTCAGCGACCGTGGTTACTTAGTCAGATAATCTTGGAGTTCTTTCCATGATTTAGTCAGTGATACTGAACAGGCTCAAAAGCAAGAAAAGAAGGGGAACTGTATAAAGTAAATAAACTTAATGAAGCAGAAGATACATGTACCCAGGGAGTTCAACAATTTAGAAGATTTCTCTGACTTTTTTTAAGCCCAAAAGTAATCTGTATTGACCATAATAGGAAACTAGTTTTCCAAGTTAGAAAAAGTACATGTGTATGGTCAAAACTCTCTTTAAAAAAATGCAGCGAAATATGTAAAAGGTCCTTTGTGGAAATTGTAACTTTCTATATCGTCTCTCTTCGCTGTCTCTGAAAATATTTGGGTCAATTCAGCTATACAAAGGCACAGTCCTTAAAAAAAGGTGTGTATGTAAACTATACATACACTGAGTATCTGGTTTTTTGTACAGCAAAATTGTGTATCTTGTCACCATTGACGAAATGTGCTACAGTTTGTTTTGGACCTCACTGATGAAGATAATATAAATGAATAACCGCTTTTTCACTTGGCAAAAGTGTCCAAGAAAATACGCCATTGGACATTATTTTAATGCTACCAAAATCACAACATTGTTAAGAGACCTCAACACGACAATAGGGCTATTCCTCCGCTCAAGGTTTTAGTGATGCCAAGTGTATTGTGCCAGCTTGCAGATGACATCAAAATAATCTGCATTTCCAGGGAATCTGAGATCCTTAAGTTATAATAATTTTTCATCAAATGTAGCAAAGTGAATTTTTTTTTCCTGGTGTTAGTGTAGAGGATAGGAGTGATGTTAAGAGAAGGAAAAGGGAGAAAAAGCATGCAAACTGGCAACTAGTTAATTAAAATAATAATGATGTCAGCCTTTTTACATTGGAAATATGCACTCCATCGTGCTTAAACAGTGGGGAGCGCAGATCTTATCAAGACCAGGGGACTGCAGTTGAGGTTAGATGGATGCTTACCACGTGTGACCAAGTGGGAGGAAGCTGCGGTGAGACAGGGAAGAAGAGACATAACTCACTTGTGTCTGGTGTGATGATGTTGAATCTCTTTTGCAATGATTTCTGCGTTATGTATGGGTTATGGGAGTTTGATCTTGCTCTGTGCCAGCTGCAAATGCCTTTTGGCTCAGATTAAGTTGTGATCACTTCACTTTAGCACCTCTTCACTGGTGTCAGCATTTCCAGTTCATTCCCAGCTGTGGCTGCAGTAAGGCTTTGAGATCTCAAGAGCTACAGAATGCAAACCCAGGTTGCACTCTGGCATTTGGGGAACCTGCCAAATTCCATAGGGTAATGACAGCTCAATCATAACGTGGCACTTGACTCTCTATCCGTGACCCATTTTATTGCACTGAGTCAGTGGCGGCTCTCACAAGTTAATTGGGTTCATTACAGCAGAAAAGGAAACAGGAAGATAGAACGGGACAAACTACTTCCACCCATATTTTATGGGGTATTTAAACTGAAGGGAGAGATTCTTGGCTTTTCCACAGACACCAGAGAGAGAGGAGACAGACAGTTGAGGAAAGAATTCTCATACACTATGCAGATTATTATGATTAAAACCTCCTAAGTAAACGGTGCTGCTGCGTATCCTTTACATTTTGTCTTTTTGAAATCCCAAATGCTTTTGAAATTTGAAAACTCTAACTACTGGCCTAAGAAAGCCTAGAGAACCAGCAGACCAGAAAAGGAAACCTGGCATAATAAGAATAAACAATGATTCTGCTTAAGATGGATGTGAATTGTCAAAAGTAAGGTAAAATGCACACAAATTTCAATCTCTCCAGACCCTTTCCAATTCTGTTGCTTATCTTTTCTCCTCTGACAGCTCCCTAGAGCTCTCTGTCTTTCTTGGACCATTCTGGTAGCTAAGTTCCCTTCAGCAGTAGTTCTTAACCCCCCAGCGTGTCTTTGCGTTGTCTTTATCTTCCCAAGGGGTTTTCATTAAATCCTTGCCTGTGATAAGATTAGACATTTTTCTTTAAAACTTTTTTCTATGAAAGTCCAGCCCCATGCCTTATAACATTTTTTGCTTTATTTTATTTCATTTGCTTTATTAGTGTTATTTATTTACTGTATTTAATTAATAGTTACATACTGTATTACTGAACCCTGACTGAGAAGCCGCAGCCCAAGCTTGGCACCCCTGTGACTCTGGGCTTGCTCTTTCTCATTTGCGAGATAAAAACATTCATGCTTTGCAGTTATATCATGATTGGATTATGTAATGCCAAATACATATTCACGGTTCAATGAATTTTGAAACACATTTGTTTTTCTTGTAAAGAAGGTACTGAGAAATGATTTTTTAAAAGTCTATAAAATTCTCTACCCTGAGCCATGTTAGCTACTAATACAATATAAGAATAGATAAAAGAGATACATTTAACCTAGGTGTCCATCAGCCTATACCAGTAACTGAGCATTCCTCAGATTTGGCCATTTTCCAAGCTGCACTTGTGATGCACATTTCAGTTCTGTCTCTGTGTATGTAGGTGAAAGATACAAATTACCTAAATAAAAAATAATCTGTTTATTATCCTTACTGTCTTCTATTCACACTTCATGCTATTTCTCTTGTTCTCCCCAAGGAAGTATATCTCCAGACAAAATGTGCCTTTTCTATAAGGCCCAGGCCTGATTAATATTCTTTTAAAGCGATTCCTTTCATAGACTAAATGCAAATTAATCTTTATTTACAACCCACAGTGTGTGATTATTCGCAGTACTTGATTATTTAATATTTTATATTATTCTCTAATCAGTTTATTTTTTTTTAAGTCTGACTTGTGAATCCTAGAACTTGAGCTAAGGTTTAGGAGGAAAGATTTCCTAAAACTAAGGATTTGCCACAATGGTAATTATTTATTTTTTTGGCTTAAGATAAGATACTCAATCAACAACAATTAAAATAAATTTAAAAAAGATACTTAATCATGTTGAAAGGTATAAGAATTGTATCTTAAATAATAATTAAACAAAACAAACTCCTACCATCATGATTCCTTCTTTTTTGAAAACATAAATGGCTTAAACCTTTCAGAATAGTTATTTAACCCCAACTCTATACTACAGTGGTTTCTAAAGCATGGTGCACAAAAAAATCCACTAGGGTGCAATAGAAACATTAGAATTTATGCTCAAACTTATTTTGCAACCTAAAAAAATAGCTTTGTTGCGCTCAGTAAATTAATTGCCACTGCTCCTCCTCGCCCCACTGTAGGCCCTATACGTGCCCGACAACAGCACGTCAGGACCTCTACGCAGTGTAAACTGAGGTAAGGGTACTAGCCTTGCTGTGAGGAGGCACTGACAGTGGTGTTTTCATTAGATCATTTGATCACCTCTGCAAATTGAAACATAATACAGTTTTTAAATGCCTCTGGTTATATGGGTTATAGTCATCATTAAAACACACCCACACGATGAACATGATGCTTAAAAATATTCCTTTTGACAAACTGCCACTATAAACAATATTATAAATGCAAACCCAAGGGACCAAAGGGTAGACAGCATAGTCAATACATTTTCTGCTATCAGTAAAGGTCTTTGTCAGCCACAAAATAGGTAAAAAAACATTAACAGTCTGATGCTATCTGTCAAGTGGTCAGTCAAAAGGAAAACTTATCAAGGAGGCTACATAAAAGGGATTTACATCCTCCAGCTTTAACTTGAACCTTTCATTAAGTACAATATATATTGTGTGATATATTGTGTGGTGAGCTATTAGTTAATGATAGCATAAAGCTATCATGTTTAACTCTTTCCAGATATGATTTCCTTTTTATCCCTTATTACCCAAGAATATTATTTTTGTGTATTTTCTAATGTATGTAATTAACATGGTAGTACGCATATGTCATTTATAGATAAATGAACAAAAATGAAGAGTGCAGGTACAAAATTCCCTTACAAATAGGTGTGAAAGACCAAAATGGGGACACCAATACTCCACTAGAATATAAATTTCTTGCTAGACGAAAGACCCTTAAAGGCAGGGATCACAGATTATCTAGCCTGTGGTCCCTTCGAGGAGTGAGTGAATGGGGGGAGTGAGTGAATGAGTGAAGACTCCAGTAACTTAAATTCCGGGACGGCAGGGCCATTCAGCATCGGCACTGTTCAAGGCAGCACTCACTACAAAGACCATGGTCCCTCAACATACTCTGTCCCGGAACTGTGGTTGCAACAGACAAAAATAACGTCAGCTTTGACCTCATCAGATAATGCAAAGATAATGTCTTCTTTTAAGTTCCATCTTTATCTTTATTTTATACTGTTTTTTGTCTGCTAGAAATGACATATTTATGGAAAAAATAGATTTTCTTTGTTCTGGAAATTATCTCTACATCTATGGCTACTTCCAGATGTGTACATTTTACCTATTTTCTAAGACTCACAGTTCTTCACTGATTTCTAACATTATGTGAAAAGGTACACATATGGTAATTTATGACCAGACTTCTGTAACACTGAAGTTAAGTGTTCCATTAAATTCAACTCCACATTTATTTAATTCCACCTGCCATGAGTTCTAGATTGTGATTCTCGTGAGATATGCAAACAAGTCCTTGTCTTTAATGACTGTGTACTCATTAATTTGGTAAGCATATTAATTTGGTAAGCATGCACACTTTTCCTTTTTTTGGTGTGAGGTTTCTTTTTGGAGTTAGACATAAAATATACCTACTGCCTGGGTTTGTAATTCTGGAGGTATCATATTTTGTGTATGTGATTTGGTGCAGAATTTACTAATATTTGGTTATTCAATATGTACTGAGCCCTTTACAAACTGGACACTTAGATGAGCAACAGTCTTTGTCTTTGAGAAGCTCCAAGTCTAGTAGGGAATACAGAAACACAAGCATGTACATTCAATACATTATAACTGATAGATATTTGTCTATGAGCAGCAAGATTTCTTACAGATAATACAGGATGTCAGTTTCCCAGATCAACCTTCTCTGCTGAAACATCCTAAAACTTCTGGATACAATATTAAATGTTTTCTTATGAAAATATAATATAGATACAAATAGAAGGATGAAGATTTGTCACCTTATAGACTTGGAGGCATGTGACCCCATCATGTGCTTACTCTAGAGAGAGAGTGTGCCCATTTCATGGCAGCTGGATAGGAGGCAGAGGTGAGCACGGAGTGTCTGAGATGATGAGGAGGAATTGCTGGCAGAGAGGAGCTGTGGCACTCATGTAACTCCAGGGTCCCAATGTGGGACATGGGGCTTGAAACAATCTCTTCTGTCCACGTTGAGAAATCACTCCCCTAATTAAGGAGCCAGAATGCTTCCTGAGAGAAACTGTTGTTACCAATGACACCTTAGTATTCTCTGGTAATTCAACGTTTCTTCACCATTCCCTCCACTGCTCACACACACTCCCCTTCGTAGAAACGTCTGACACAATTTCTCTTCAGTTCCTTTGATTCATAAAAGGAACAAAGAGGTTACTGATTCCTATATTAGACTGAGTCTTATAGGGAACATACAGACATACCATTGTTCATCTAATTATCCATTCACTAATTAAGCAATGAACATTGACTAAACACCTACTATGTTAGAAATTGCTTAACTGTCTCACAGAATCCAATATCCCTTCTTCACATTCATGACAGCATACTTTAGACTTTCCACAGGACTTGAGCTTCCCAGGGAGATCCTTGCTGTGGGCTAATGTGAGCAACATCTGAGTCACTTCCTTAAAAAAGAAGTGTCTTGCCCTCCGCTTTCTTTCTCCTTACCCAGATGTAGGAATGCAGATGTGGGTCCAGCGAGCTAGCACCAACCTTTTGGATGAGGGAAATCCTGAAGCTGATAGGGCAACAGGGCAGAAGGAGCCTGCGTCCCTGTGTGACTTTGAAAAAGTACAGCAACTGACCTGCCCTGGACTGCCAGCACACACTGAGCTTGAAAGAGAACAAAACTTCCGGCTTGTTTGAGCGAATGTGCTTTTGGGAATCTCAGTCTGTATCTTAATGAGCAGGCCAACTTTGGATATGAAAGTATGGAAGGTTGTGTAAATATTTAATATAACATTTTCTTAGGTATGAAATATTTGTCCTTTATACCTTTATAGCATCAGGTTTCATTCATGCTTTTCCCTCTCCCTGAAACATGCACAGAAATTCTATTTTTCCATCAAAGGTTTGCTCAAGTGCTTTTTACTTGTCAGTTTTGTCTTTTCCACGGAGTCAACTCTATGCCTTCTGTACTGTTCAGGTAGGAAACTCTTCCTTCCAATAAAAACTCCTCCTTTGCGCTCTCTCACAACATTTTTTTTTTTTGTCTAATGTAATAATAGTGCATATGTTTATATATTCTATGGGAGGCTTCAGAACAAAGACTATCATCTTTCTAATTCTTCCATCTCCCTGACATCTAGAACAGTGCCTCTAATAATACAATAAATGTCTGTGGGGTAGTCACTGAATGCCAATTTCACTCTTTGTGTACTTATCAGGCTAAAGTAGATGTTTTTCACATTTAATCTGAAGAAATGTTCACATTTCCTCCTTTCCTATTTGTCAAATGGAAAAGTGATTGTTGTTTCAAAAATTTCAAGAGAGGTCTTCTTTTTTTCCAATTAGGAAGTACTAGCCTGCCTTGGAAATATATGCCAGAAAAGCTGACTATTGTTGGGATAAGATAATTAGGATTGTAATAACCCTTTTAAAAGAAATGTCAACTGTTGCTGTTTTATTTTTCTCATAATAGAGCTATATCCTATTTCAGTATGATGTTTTCAGGAGCCGGTATATATTTTTATTTCCCTACATGCATCTTTCATCCTTTTACTGACATTTATTCTTTTTATGTAATTATCCTAACAGGAAAGCTCTGGCCAGGCAAATGGGTTGTTGTCTGCCTCTGAAGAGACATTCATATCTTGTTTCTTAGCTTTCAAGTTCTGTGATCAGGAACCCTCAGGCCCATTTTTAAGGAAGTTTCAGGCTAGTTGAGCTTCGCTGTCTCCCAAAATGTCCAAAATGAGATTACATGATAGGCAAGATCAATTTACTAGAAGGTACTTAAGCAATAAATCTGGAGCTTTTTGTCCAGTCACCATTTCTTTCAAGCTTTGTGGCAGAAAATTAAGCCACAAGAGCTTTGACAAATTAGATATTACTACATCTAATTGTGTATGTTTTAGCTTATCACACTGAATCACAGCATTGTAACTGACTCCTGTGCCAACAAGGCCTTCGTTTAATCAGCGCAGTGCCATTTAACAGCGATTAATCACCCAACTAAAATGTCATATTAAGGTCACAGAAACTTGAAAGCTAAAAAGAGAACATTAAAGTCAGCTGATAAATAGGGAAAAGAGCACGTTGAGCCAAGGGAAGTTCTGAGCGCTTTGTTTCGTTAAATGCTGGTAGAACATCTAATGGGAACTCAAGCTTAACTTTCAACTGAGATCAGAAAACATTTCATTCAGTAAGACCAGAAGGAAGCCATTCTGCTAGTTCTTTAGTGAGCTACTCTATAAATAGGCAATTCCTGCCCACAGAGTACTTGGAATTGGTGGTTCATTTCATAGGTGTTTATATCTCCATGGATACCACTTTATAATTTTCATTTGACTTATTCTTGGGGGGGGTTGGCATTTTTTCCTTTGCTGTTTCTTTTTTAAGAAGAAATAGATCAGATATAATATAGCACTTAAGATGAGATGAAATAATATCACCATTTTACAGTCAGTTGCAAAATATTTATGAAAAGGTACAATGTGAAAAGTTTGATTTGCTTGTTTGCAAGGGAGTTTTTATTTCCCAGAAAACTTGCCAAACTATTACAGCACAAAAAAGAAAGTGACTAGAGACATTTTTTCATTTTTATTGTTAATACCCAAGAGGGTACTTTGTACTGTGCAGGTGGGTATTCTGACAAGTCTGTGTAAGTCCTTCGTAAGACACAGCTTGTGAAAAGCAGAAATAATTTTACCTGAGTGGACCCAGAATAGAGGCTACTCGAAGACCAGGACTCTGTCCCTTGTGGCTTGTCCCTAGCACTTTAACTATGCCTGGCCCTAAAAAATACTGCCTGACAGGCTCATTGACCTGAAAACAGAGCTGCGGTACATGCTAAACAAACAAACAAAAAATGTACACCCAATGTCTTTTTTCATCAAGGAGTACTAGGTAATTACCATTCAGCTAGTAGACTTCATATAGAATTTTAGAATATTTTGAAATGTGATAAAACTGACTATAACAGGAAGGACGGATTCAGTTTTCACACCACTGAGTCTATCAGCAGGGGAGAGGTCCTCGTTTTGACAAGGTTCACTGAGACTGCCATCCAGTTTATAGAGGCCTGTGTGGTCCGACAGAGCACCCACTTGCCGCATCTGGCTGCTGACCACTTGAATGTGACTAGTCTATACAGAGGCGTGCTACAAGTGTAAAATGTGCACTAGATTTCAGAGGCAGCATAAAAAAGAATGTAAACTATCTTATTAATAATTTTATTACATTTTGAAATGACAATATTTTGGGTGTACTGAGTTAAATAAACATATTATTAAAAGTACTTTCACTTGTTTCTTTTCCCTATTTTTTTGATATGACTACCAGGAAATTTAAAATGACATATAATGTTAGTGAAGAGTGGTGGACCAATGATAATAAGGGCATTGGTAATGAGACCAATGTCTGTGTTGGTCTCATTATTGACCTCGAGCAGATGTGATCCAGTAACGTGGAGGTGTGACACTTCCTCACTCATTGTGATCCCCTAAACCAGGCTGTTTGCCAGAGCTTTTAGCTTGCAATCCAAGAGCTGGAGTTTTTACAATACCAAATGGAGACTAAATCTAACAATAACAACAGTATAGTTGACAACTAAAGGATTACTTCTGGAAAGATAGAAATTGGCATTACTCATCTTGAAAGAGGGAATAACAAAACACAATTTAATAGACATCTTTGAGGACGTAGTGAAACAAGCTAAGACTGTAGCATGAAGGTTGGAGGTTAACTTAAATGATTTCTTAAGTGTCGGGGTTGTTTAACACTTGAGACAGGTTGTGACTCTTCTTTTTCTGGAGGGCAGTGATAATAAGGTGGGGCCTCCTCTGAAGTCTCAGATAAGTATAAGATTGTAGAAGACAATTTGAGATACGGACCCCAATATCAGTCCTTATTCAGATACTTGGAGTGCTTCTGAAAGTTGGTGACAAGACCGGACAAGATCACTAGCCCTTTCCAACACAATGAGCCTCTAATTGGAGCCATATTTAATTTCTCTCCTCAGATATTAATAAAATTCACTTTAAAATGTATTGGTTTGTGGCATCTCATCATTCTCTTATAAAGTTTGCATATTAAATTTATCAAAATATTATATCTGGGACTGGATTGAAACCCCTCAAGACCTAAGTCTATCATATTAGCTTATTGTTATATGCCCTTGTAAGCATATAAATATACTGTACTTATTATATAACTAAATGAGTATACATGCTATAGGACATGTAGCCATTTACAAATATTTGATGAATGAATGTGTATGTTGAACCCAAACGTCTGCACCTGTATTGCCTAGGTGGGGAAAGTAGCTAAAGTGTGGCCAAAATCCCCACATCCCCCAATTCTGGTCCAATACATGTATGTAGCAAAACCTTGATAAGCAAATGCTGCACTTAAGTGTAATACAGTTTGGATTTTTTTGCCAGTGAGATATATCGTCAGATCAGTCTTCTGTAAGTTACCAATAATTTCTGTAAGTATATTGATGTTTTAAAGTCTTTTATGAGATAAGTTCTTCTGGTAGTATGGCTTAAAATTACTAAGTGAAGGAATAGTCACTACATATATTAATGTGAGAAAAGCAAATGGAACCCCAAAGTTCTAATAAAAAGCATTCTATTTAAATAGAATGATCAAGTGAAAAGCCTGGTTTATAACCTGTGATGCATTACCTGAATTCTACAATCAAAATGACTTTTGGAGTCATTTTGATTTTCGCTTTTTTTTTTTTTTTTTTTTTAGAAAAATGTTTCTGGCCTCAGTTTTTATAGTGTTCGATAAACTCGTATGCTAGTATCTTTGGCAGATCACAGATTTATTTTCTCTATGTGTATATCCATGCATCACATCAGTTTTTAAATGGAAACATCTGAGTTTTCAGTGGCTATGAGCCGATCTTAAGTGAGAAAGTTGTGTTCACACGACACATGATATAATGTCTAGGCGTGGCCAAAATAATGCCCATCCCTGTGCATCTCCAGTTTCTACCACATGAGGAGATTAATGATGGAGTTCGTTCATCACTTCCCTGAACTATTTGGGTTTCCTTCCTCTCGCTCTGTCACTGAGGAAAAGTAATTTTAATTTGATCTTTCTAAAAAGCATCTATTGTTCTTCCTCAACGATCAACTTCACATCCAAACATTATAAACAATGCCAAAATCAGCTAACTTCCAGACATTTACTCCACCTTTGGCTGGACACGTCCCGTTAATTTTAGTGCCAGCGCACAACTATTTGGCCTTTCATAAAGGTCACATATTTTTCTTCTAAGTAGAGTTGCCTTAGCTATGTCTGAAAACATGTGTCTCCATCTCTCCAAACAAGAGACTTGTATTCTCACTGATGATGATCCTAGAGAGTGAGCCACTCAAGCTGTTGTTACTCTTTGCAGGGTGTTGAATGGGGGCGGGGCGGGGGGGTGGGTGGACGGTGACTAGCGCCTTTTAAAAGATGGCTTAACTCTTTCCAGGTATTGCTGGATTACTAGGCTAGAGGAGAGATATTGCATCAGGTTGTGCGGTTTACATCTATGCCTAGAAGCCCATGTTGTTCCTGTGAGCGAGCTGTATGAAAAGATGAAAAATAACATAAATTTTAACATCTTCACAACAAGTTTGCGGAAATGTTTCTTTAAATATTAGAAAAGCCTGCTTTATGTAGTCCAGTACTTACTGAAAAGGAAAGTGACTGCCACATGCTTTTTTGGAGGATGTCAGTGATATTTCTAAAAGCCCTAAAAAAAAAAAAACCCTCCCTCCCTGCTCCCCCCCCTACACTTTCCTGTTAATGAGCAGCCATTTCTTGGGCCAGGCAATTTAATTCTTAGTACTTTTATCAACATGAGAGATCCCAGCCTGAAGCAGGGAACTTGGTTTTTTCCTTTTTATTTGTTTTCTTTTCAAGATATCGATGATACGCCCCTATCAAATGTACAGTTTAGTGAGATGGATGACACTTCACTAGCTGGCAGTTCAAGGAAGTCTTACCCCGGCTTGTTTACATGAACACGTTTCAGAACAGCCATTTAGCTTCCAGCCGGCTCGGCCCCGCTGCCCAGCACCAAGGGGAAAAGCAGTCAGTGGGCCTGTAGGTCGCTGATAAACTAACCCCCCATTTGGCAAGCAAGGAAGCAGAATGATAAGGGCTCTGATTTATGTTTTATCTGTCACTAAGTTTTCAGTCAAGTCAGGCAGCCAGCCTGAAATGACTGGGTTCTGTTATCACCTCAGATGCCACAGGTTTCTTAAGTGAGGCAGATTCTTTGGCGACTTTTAAAAAGAACTTCATTTCACCTCTTGGAGAAGGTTAGTGAAGCTGATTTAAAACACCAGCATCTGGCTCAGTAAACTGTGAGGCTATAAACTGGCACGGGGCTCAATTCCAGGGCTAATTCTTAACTGCCTGGTCACCTACACATGATGGTGGTACTCTTTTGGAAACACAAAACCGGTCTTCATAGTATGATTTGAGGAATCCCTGGAATTTAAAAAAAAATTAGATACCTAAAAAATGTGTTAACATGAAGATTGCATAAACCTTTCTACCCCAGGTTACCTAAAAAGAAAACTTCCTACAAATAGCATTAATTCACACTCCGAATAAAATGTAGGCTGAATTCAGATAATAAAAATTAATTCGATGAAGAAGATAATCTATCTTCAGGGAGAAAACGAGTGTCAGGGGATACAATTGGAAAGCAAAAAACCCTGTTTACTGTGTGATGGATGCTGCAGCGCGGCTGGAGGGCTCAATGGAGATTAGCTGGCAGAAAAGCCGGGGAGTGTGTCCTTATCTGGTCAACTAACACAAGTCAGTGAATGAAAGCCCTTCGTACCGCTCCCCAACCTGTTTCCAGTTGTTTCCCTCCAAGTTTAAATTGGCTTGTCGTTTTACAAGGATGGATGGGTATTATTTTTAAGCTTTTATTTTACAATGGAAGAATGTGAGTGTTTCACAAGGGAAGTTTTCCCATGGAAAAGGGAATGGCAATGAATCATAAATCATGTAAATACTTCAAAGCTATATATATATACACACACACACACATACACGTATATATGGTTATGTTCTAATATCTTCTCTTCCAGTCATATTTTCTTTCCAAACATCATAAGAAGAGAAGCAGGGTGGGGGAAGGCTGTTGGAAGCCATCTTTTAAAAACAATGGTAGTCTATCTTCTATATTCCCAAATGTATCATTTTTTTGGTAGATGACGTGGACCCAGAGAAACAAGGTATTTCCCCTGAGGAATATCCTTTAATGACGTTCCTCCCCAACCTTCCTTCCAGGTAAAAGCCAAATTTCTTAGCATGAGAACTAGACCTTCAGGAACTGCTGCTGTTACCTACAGTCTGGCCTCCTCCTCTACCACCTTCCTCAGACACTTTTCGTGGGTGACAGTAAAGTGCCCGAAGTTCCCTGGATATCCTATGCCTTTACTCCTGTCCAAAACAGCAAGAGCATATTCGCCAATACATCTGATAGGGTGTCAATACCCAAAATTCATAAAGAATCTACAAAACTCAACACCAAAAAACCCACAAACAATCCAATTAAAAATAGGCAAAGGACCTGAATAGACACTTCTCCAGAGAGGACTCACAGAGGGCCCATAGAAATGAAAAGATGCTCAAGGTCACTTAATCATCAGAGAAATGCAAATTAAAACCACAATGAGGTATCACCTTTCACCTGTCAGAATGGCCATCACCAATAAATCAACAAACAAGTGCTGGCAAAGATGTGGAGAAAAGGGAACTCTTTCACACTGTTGTGGGAATGCAGACTGGTGCAGCCACTATGGGAAGCAGTATGGAATTACCTCAACAAATTAAAAATGGATCTGCCTTTTTAAAAAAAAAATTTATTTTAATTGTTCAAGTACAGTTTTCTGCCTTTTACCCCCATCCCAGCCCACCCCCCAGCCCTCCTCACCTCCCTCCCATTTCCACCCACCCCCATCATTGTCCATGTGTCCTTTATACTTGTTCCTGCAAACCCTTCACCCTTTCCCCGCTGATGGATCTGCCTTTTGACCCAGCAATCCCACTTCTGGGAATATATCTGAAGCAACCTGAAACACTAATTCAAAAAAACATAAGCAGCCATATGTTCACTGCAGTGTTATTTACAATAGCCAAGATATGGAAGCAGCCCAAATGTCCACCAGTAGATGAGTAGATAAAACAACTAAGGGACAGTTACACAATGGAATATTACTCAGCCATAAAAAAGAAGGAAACATTATTCTTTGCAAAAGTATGGATGGACCTGGAGAATATTATGATGAGTAAAATAAGCCAGAGAAAGACAAATACCATATGATTTTACTCATATATGGAATCTAATGACCAAAGTAGACTAACAACCAAAATAGAGACAGATTCATAGAGAGCAGGATGACAGCTATGGGGTAGGGATTAGGGGGTGGAGAAAATGAACAATAAGGAAAAAGGACTCATGGACATGGATGCCAGTGTGGTGATTGCTAGAGGGGAGGAGGAGGTATAAGAGGGTTAAATGGTAATGCAAAAAAATACAATAACGTTTTTAAAAATACCAGTTTTGATAACTACTGTCTCCCCAGTGCCTAAAATTATTCTTAGAATTTACTAAGTGTCAAATAGCTACTTATTAATAGAATAATGGGTACATGATGCTCTCTTAGTCTGGAAAATCCTTCTCCTTTCTTCCCCTGCCCAAATTTTCCTTATATTTCAAAAACTTGGGTCAGGTAGGGAAAGTCTTCTACCTCTCAGCTCCAGATATGGAAAAAATGGGACATTCATGGGGTCTTACAGCACCCACTGCACCCTTTCAACATTTTCTACATCACATTCTAATTGCTTGCATCCACTAGCAGACAAGGAGCCCCTTAAGGGGCAGGGTGAGGTTCTTTTCTACTTCTGTGTAGCTCGTGTCTCGATGAGTAGATGGTGAGTTTAACTAGTGCCCAAGTCCTCTCCGTGCCCAAAGGCCTAGATAATGTGGCCCCTAATCAACCTTTCAGACCTCTTCTACTTCTCCCTACTCTCCCTCACCCTAACTTACTCACCTGGGCGTCCTAGCTCTTGCATGCCTTAACACCATGCATGCCTTAACCCCTTCACACGCTGTTCCTTCGGTCTGGATTGCCCTTCCTGAAGACAGGGCTCTGCCTGCAACTCCCTCACTGTCTTTGTTCGAATGGGCACCTGCCGAAAGAGGTCTACCATGCATATGCTACTGAAAACTGCAATCCTACCTTCCTACCTACTGCCATTCCTTATCTTCTCAACACTTACTCTCTTCTTACATACAATAGAATACTGTTTTTGCAGGTTCACTGTTTGTCCTGTGTCACCCCACTTGAACATTAAGTTTCACAAAAGCAAAGTTCTTTGATTGTTTTCTTCACTGGAGTATCTTAAGTACTTAGAATGATGCCTGGAACACAGTAGGCAATTGATAGTTGTTGAATAAATACATGTTGACTGTATACAGGTACATATATATGCATTTATATACACAATTTTTTCCATAAAAATTCCAAGTCAAAATACTAATTAATTTGTAAAGTGACCACCAGTTCAAGAGCATCTTACTCCCTTCTTTTCATGCCCTCCCAACCTCACAACCCTCTCCCTCTCTAGGAAGGGCTATGATGAAACATAATTCAGCCTTGGATGAGGTCTGGGTTCTATGCAGCCAAGGTTGTGGGTTCAATCCCTGGTCAGGCCACATACAAGAATCAAAATCAACCAATGAATGTGTAAATAAGTAGAGCAACAAACTGATGTATTTTTTCTCTCTCTCTAAAAATCAGTTGTTGAGAGTTAGTGCTTGGCCTCTCGTGGAGCAGGACCAGCAGCTCAGCAGCTCATTGAGAGAGGACTATGGCCTCCAGGGCCCGTGCTTACTTCTGTCTTTTCAAAAGCAGACATTTGGAGGTATTTTCAATCTTTTTTTGTTCTTGATTTTCTTGTAGTGGCCAAGGCACTGGTCATCTCCTTCTTGACATCCTTGCACCATTTCTTGTTCCCTTTCAGGACCCAGCTGGTGTGTTCATGTGTGTGCATATAATATATAATATATAACATATGTAATATATAAATATACATATAAAGTGAATTGCATAGATGAATAGGGTTATTATCTACCTTAACACATGTCTTTTCTTTCCCTTAATAAAAGCCATAAAGAGGTTTTAACTGCTTCTTTTAAGAGGCCAGTACACTACCTAATGGAAGTCACAGTCCAGTTCTTAATGTAACATTTATATTTTCCTTTTAAATCTAATTATTTGCTTTTAGAAAGAATACTTTCTTTGGCTAAAACTTTTCATAAACTTGCAAAATCTTGCCTCATAAGACACAGTTTTCAGCCCCTGTTTAAAATCATGGTGGGTTTTAAATCAGTCTTCTCCACTTTTGATGAGTTCATAAAAATACTGTTGTACACTCTTAAATTCCTCAGTGTGTTTCCACCACTTGATGGCCAGCTGAGAGGAGGACACTGGAGCTGGACATGTGTCCTGCACCTCAGCTTCTGAAGCTTCCTCATGTTGGACAGTTGACTCTAAAAGTGTTTGCATTCCCTATAAAAATTGTTTCACTTTATTTATTTACCAGCTTTTTTTTTTACCACAGATCTTTTTTAACCACTAATAAGTGCAACCTGAAGATATTTACATGTGCTGTCTCAGCCTCATGATGGCTTGTTACTGCTGGCAGTGGGCATGGGACAGGCATGTCTCTGGCCGTATGGTGTGCATTTTACCATTCTCTTCATCACCCTATCATTAGAGCACCAAGAGAGCCAAACATCTCTGAAATGTGGTGATTTGGTATTTCTTTTCAGTTTGCGTATGGATGACTAAACATATTTAAAAAATTATCATTTTAGTTTTGATGTGTTTGGTGTTCCTTTTTTCTTTATGTCTTGCTATGTTTTTTCTAATTCATTTCTTCCTTTCTACTTTCTGCAGGGTTCTTTTTTATACTTGTTAACTAGATGATCTCATATTAGCTTTCTCATTTTGTATTTATGTTGTATCTACTTATATTTCTATTAGTATAACTAGAATAGTCCTGTTACCCAATTCCTTTTCCTTGCTCAAGGACGTTGTCTTATGTATATACATGGTCTTCTGGATTCATGTCCACTTGATACAACCAAGTCAGGTGGCATGGCCTAATTCCAAATTAGTTGTACATTTTATAACATGTATAACTATTATGTACAAATGGTATATATAGTTTATTTAAATCACTGTTTGCAATTTATAACAAAAGCTTTGCATGTACTCTGTTAAAGAGAGTTTTTCAAAAGTGTCTCAGTTATTTTGAAAACATTTTCCATGTCTTAAGCATACTATACTGAGAAACAGGGTATCTGGGCTTTCTGTACGATAAAACAGAAGTTCGTTTGGGTGAAACATGGCCAAATGCAGGCTCAATCAAACGTTATCTTATTATCAACATTAACCAGATACCTTCTGTGTATATTGAGCAAAGGCTTGGCATTGACCTTATATTTGAACAGCATTTGTGTTGTCCTATACATTAAATTTAATCTCTATAATTCTGTGAGGTTATCTTTTTTTAAATAACGTTTTAAGATAACTTTACTCAAAGTCCCTCATTTTGTTTAGTGAAAGATGATTATTGCTCTACATTGATACATACACATTTATATATTTAGGAACAGACTAAATTTTACTTACTGGATAATGATATGTTCCTCGAGACAAGACTGGTACATTTTTAGAGGCAGGAAGGAGAAGTTATTGAGAACTTTATAGGCTGGGCTGCACCCAGGATGGCTAAGCCCAGTAAACTGTTGTGATGGGAAATTATGGGTATGCTGGGGCCTTGAGGACTAGGTGGAGTCTAAAGAATAAGAAGCTGCAAAAGCCTTAAGAAAAAAAGAATCTCCATTTCACTGGTGGTTGTAACATTCCAAACAGTTTGTAGCGGGAAGTGCTCTGTTTTGATAATAAAATGTATTGTGAGATAATAGGTTAAACTATCCCCTAGCCTGATTTTCAATGTGTGAAGACCTTGAGGCCCTCTTCTCTGCTCAACTGGACTTGACTTCACCCAACACCTCAGTGGAAGGACATCAGAGATCAAGCTGGGGGCCAGGTACAAGAGAAGCAAAGATTTAGGAGAAATGGGTTGGGTTTTTTTGCACTACCAGACTCATTTGCTTGGAGAGGAAGTTAGAGAAGAACCATGTAGGGGACGCTGATTGCACCGCAGAGCCCAACCTGAGCAGGCAGTCAGACAGCAGCACTGAGCAACCTGTGCAAACCCTGAGACCGTCCAAGCTCCTTTGAAGGACACAGTGGGAACCATCTGCCCCTCGTAAGAGTGACATCTGTCCTCTCTATTCATTACTCCTGTTTGAATGTTGAACAGATGGTTTAGCTCAAACACTATGAGGGTAGACTCAAAAAACCCCAGAATTTATTTATAACAAATTTTGTATTTATTCTTACATGTTTAAACTTCAGTTACCCTCAAAGTGCTCTCCATTGGATGCAATACCCCTATGGAGACATTTTTTTTCCACTGCTCAAAACAGATTTTCAACTCATTGATTTTGATGCCTTTGAGTACTTCTGCTGTTTTTTGTTTCACCTCTTCACATCAGCAAAACATTTCCCTTTGAGGACTTTTTTCATCCTGGAAAACAAAAAAAAAGTTGCTTGAGGTGAGATTGTGTGAATAGAGAGGGTGGATCATGGGGGCCGTGCCATTTTTGGTCAAAAACTGCTGAAAACTCAGCATGGTGTGGGCAGATGCACTGGTGAATCACCCATCATGAAATGGGCAAGTGTGTTGCAAGAGTCTTCAAAAAAAAATTCACTGAAGCCAAACCAGCCCTTCACAACACTGCCAGCTGGTACACTGATACAGATGGGTTCCCAGGACACTCATGCAGTGGGGGAAGCCTGTAGTGCAAGGGGCCTGCCCTCCAGAAGATAATTCTGGGTTTTTTTGGTTCCCACTTGTACAAGGGAAAAGTGGCCAATCATGGACACAAACACTCTCTCTTATCTGAAAAAAACTCATAGTTGCTGACAGTTATGCCTAAGCTACAGGTTGTCAGAGGCACAATGTGAACTGGACATTAAAAATTATCCTGTCTCTTTAAGAGGGTTAGATGGCCCAGCAGATACATAATGTGAAATTATTTCCACCTATTCTTGAATTGCTTTGATGCTTCACAACAAAGAAGGACTTTTGATTCAGTCATTTGGATAAACTAAAGCTGGATAATTCTAGTACAATTCCTGAATATAAATTACAAATATTCTAAAAAGAAATCTATAACTTTAAACCATGTTAAATGTACTGTGCTATATTCCCTGACATGAATACATACGGCAAATGGTACAGTTTGCTATTTATTTAGTTTTACTTGGGTGTGTACTAATAAACCCCAGAATAATGCAGTGAAACACTCATTTTTAGAATTTGAGGCACGAAGCAGCCATGGAATGAAGATAATATTCTAATACAAGTGTCAAAATGATTAATAATATCAGTATTGTAATATGTGCAGACACCAGACGTCATTGGTGTTGACACGTTTGTGACTATTTCACTAACAGAATGTTTCTTTCAGGGAATACGCTTGGATTCTTGGAGCTAGCCCTTGCTTGGATTCTGGCTTTTCCAGCTGTCATCTAGGAGAGCCCAAGAGCCTTGAACAACTGCTATTTTAATAGCAAACGTAACAAGCAACTTCTCCTGCAGCATCTGTGAATCTGAAGTGAGGCTGCGTGCTCACAGCCCCATTTCTGAGTTTGCCGAAGGATGTGCCTGCTCTTGACCCTGGCTTGGGAGAGAGATTTCGAAATTTGTTGTTACGTATCTATATGCTGCCCTAGAATACCTCATCAAGAGCTGGACACCTTTTCTGCCAACTTTATTTTTTAAGGAAATGATTTAGAAATAGCCACGTGCTCAGTTGTTGCCAAGGATATGAGTGAGAAAACACCTAAAATATGCACAGCTTATGTCATACCATTGCCTAATAAGTTAGTACAAAACTCGCACAAAACCTCAAGAACACTTAATGATGATGGGATATTTTATCACACTGTAGCAGTGTAAAAATAACTTGGAAATCTTGCAACAAAAGTTGAGGGACAAAATTCAACAGTCCATTTCACATGCCGTATAGTAGGTATCATGGGCGTCCAAGATGCAGAAACCCATTCAGATTGGAAACCCAGACTGGAGACACTCAGAATCATCACTGAGACACTGTCTACCAATTTTTTAAAACCATTTTGAAGTGTGTGCAAAGGTGCAAACTGTCCTGCAACATGCCCTCTGTACCCCTCAGTGCATTTAGTTGTGAGCAGCACTTTTTTTCCTTAGACACCCACCGCTCCCCAACATTTTTGTCAGGAGTGTTAAAAAAAAATCTCAGACATCATGCCATTTTACCCACATATATTGTCAGTATGCAACTTTAATTTCTAATGACTTAAAAAAAAATTAACCACAATGCCCTATGTCAACAAAGTTAACAACTGGTAAATGTAATCTACATTCAATTTCCAGTCTGTATAGAAGTTACCCTGATTGTCTTGAAAATGTCTTTCTACAGCTGGTTGTTTCCAATAGGATTTAAATAATATCAATAAAGACAAATACTACATAAAATCACTTAAGTAATCAGTGGTGGAGGAGGGAGAAGAGAGAGGTTGGTGAAAGGGTACAAACTTTCAGCTATAAGATAAATAAGGATTTAGGATCTAATGTAAAACATGCTGACTATAGTTGATAACACTGTATCATATAACTGAAATTTGCAAAGAAATAGAACTTAAATTCTCTCTCTCTCTCCATATATACGTATGGCCTTTCCAGAAGGTACCCAGCCATGTACTACGAAAAAAGAGACACTTACTGAAGAAGATGTAAGATACAAGAAACATTGTACATATGACAATCAGGTCTCAGTCCCCTTCAAAGGAGGCACCTTGGGACCTCACACAGTTTTTCCAATTGCCATCAGCTGCCTCCTCTTATTTCCTGAATCTCATCAATGGTGTGAAATCTCTTCCCTTTCAAAGGTGATTCTAGTTTTGAGAAAAGCCAAAAGGGTAGCAGGGCACCAAATCTGGGCTGTAAGGGGGCTGAACCACCTGGGTGATTTGATGTTTCACTAAAAAACCGCATGAGACATGATGCATGAGCGGGTGCATTGTCATGATGAAGCTGCCAATCACCAATTGCCCATAGCTGTGGCCTTCTGAATCATCTAAATAGTTTCTGCTGAGGAATGTTCAAGCTTAAAGCAAAATTTGATGCAGTTTCATTGCTCTACTTGCTCAGTCGTTTTGAATGCAATGGCCAAACAGTCCACATGCTCACTCAATGGTGTCTACCGCCCCCAATGACTAGTACAGTGAAGTCATGATTGTTCATGCATGTGCATTCCAGTCTGCTCTCTTTGGCTGCCAGGTTACATGGAAATCATGTAAACTGTTTTCATTATATTAACAATGGCAGGACTTTTTCCAGACAGACCTATATATTCTCTCTCTCTCCTTATATATATATTTATTCTCTATATTCTCATAGATATACAAAAATAGATGTGCTAATTAACTAGATGAGAGGAATCCTTTCACGATATATACATATATCAAATCATCATGATGTACCCTTTAAATATCTTACAATTTTATTTACCAATTATACCCCAATAAAGCTGAGAAAAATAAGACCACTAGACTGAACTTTTTTTGTTACTCTCTTAAGTCTCTTATTCTGGAACAGGCCTCCTTCATCCCACTTGCTTTACACCATTGATTTGACAGCAGGATTAGAATATACTGTATTCTGAGTAAGGCCAGTTGCTTTCTCTTACTGTCATCTTTGTTCTTTGGCATTTTCCTGTAAACTGGTATTTACATCCAGAGGCTTGATCACATTCAGGTTCATTATTGATGGGTGGTGCTGAGAACTTAGTGCAACCAGTTCTGAGGCACCTGCCTAGTCACCCTGCTCCATGTGGCTAAGACAAAGCAGTGGGGTCAGATGGGGCCAGCCTGATTCTCCGTTACAATGATCCCCACCACTTCGCTTAATTTACTTAAAATTAATTCACCGCTGTTGCACAGATCCATTATTTCATGGCTACTGGCAAAATAATAATTCCCTAATTGTGTCATTTTTGGAATTCTTTTTATAAAAGGAATTCTACTTTATTAATTGTTTAGTTACCCAGGAATCCAGGACTCTTTCCTTTACTGATGTTCAGGATAATATGTTATTGCACTAACAACCCTGAAGGTGCCCAAAGTGAGGATGTTTTTGGTATCATTATGAATGCATAGATTTTTATATATATAATGCATTTTATATATATAAAATTGTAATCATTATTTGCATACTAAAACTATCCCAAGTTAGGCCAGTGGGAGCTTCTTCAAGTTGTCTTCTATGCCCTTTTGATATGACACAATTCCTCTTGTATAGATTCCTTGTTTCCTGGCACATGAAAGCTTCCCAGGTTCATCTCACACATCCCTGGACCCAGCATCAGCTATTCCTCTAAGAACCCTTAGTTCTTCTTAATGAAAAACCTGACCACCAAAATTTGACCTTTACAAGAAATATTGCCCTCGAGTCACAGGCATAAACATTGCGCACAATATCTTTTTTCTTTTCAAAATTCCCCAAGTATTTGAAAAAGCTAGACATGTAAAACTTTAAAGTGTTTACATGGACATGAAAGATCCAAGTTAGACATGGCTCTTTCAAGGTTTGGCAAGCCCATCTGTTACTTCTGTAACAATTTAGAATTTTTACCTAAAATTGTTGGTAGCATGTGTGTTTTCATTTATGCCTTTATAAGTTTTTTTTAATATTTTGGTTTTCTGAAACAGGAAACACAAAACCAGTATTCACTCAGCAATCTCACAGTGTAAGTATAATATAGTTTAAGAGATGATCTTTGAAATCACATAACTATTTTTATCATTTTTTAAAAGATTTTATTTATTTATTTTTAGAGAGAGGGAAGGGAGGGAGAGAAACATCAATGTGTGGTTGCCTCTCACACGCACCCCACCAAGGACCAGGCCAGCAACACAGGCATGTGCCCTGACTGGGAATCGAACCTACAACCCTTTGGTTTTCAGGCCAGCACTCAATCCACTGAGCCACACCAGCCAGGGCTATTTTTCTTACTTTTAATAATGAAATTATTTGTGGTTCTGCTGTTCTTAAGCCAGTGTTTTTATAAAGGAACATTCAATGCCAAGATCTGAGATGGAGGCTTCAAGGGAGTTACTAGCTATAAGTTAGATAAATCAAGTCCATTTCTGTAAAGAGGAATTGAAATCAGGTTAATTGGTTGTAATTGGAAATACAGTTTATGGGGCAGAGCTCCCACTTCTCTATTGCTACATATATTTTCCTTGTTTACTTGAAAGAAGCCCCCATAGGTACAGAGCCAACAATGCAGAGGAAGACTCTATTTTTGTCTTTTTCCTGGACTTCTCTGCTGATTCTGTGCTCCAGCTAAAACCTGAAAGATAAGCCTTTTCTACCAAAGAAAGTTAGCTTAGCTGTCTTCAGGAAAATCCTTGGAGCCTGGCGTGCAAAGGGCTCTGCTTTGTCCAGTCATCTTTCAACACAGTGCAATTCCTTAGTCAAATAGTGCTGGATGATGTTTTGTTGAATTGCACACTTGATACCTGTATGGTTTTGTGAACCAATGTCACCCCAATAAATTCAATAAAAAATAGTTCTGGAAACTTCAATAAGATTAGACTCTTCCTAAATTTCTAAGATTTATTCACTGGCCAAGGTGCAAAATTCTCCACATAAGCCTTTTTTGCTTTTTTCCCCTTACTTACTTTGACTACTTAAGTCCCAATAGGCATATTTTAAGAGTTTTTTAATTGAATTTATTGGGGGTAACATTGGTTAATAAAATTATATAGGTTTCAGGTGTACAGTTCTATAATACATCATCTGTATATCGCATTGTGTTCACCACCTGAAGTCAAGTCTCCTTCCATCACCATTTATTCTCCCCTTATCCTCTTTTCTCTCCCCCCACCCCCTTTCCCTCTGGTAATCACCATAATGTCATCTGTGTCTGGGAGGTTTTTCTTGGTTAATCCCTTTACCTTTTTCAGCCAGCCCTTGACCCCCTTCACTCTGACAGCTATCAGTCTGTTCTCTGTATCTATTTTCTGATTGTTTAGTTTATTTTGTTTACTCAGAAACAGACTCTGTTTCTAAAGAGTCTGTTTCTGTTTCGTTAGTTTATTTTGTTTACTAGATTCCACATATAAGTGAAATCATACGGTATTAGTTTTTCTCTAGCTGGCTTATTTCACTTAGCACAATACTCTCCAGGTCCATCCACGGTGATGCAAAGGGTAAGATTTCCTTCTTTTTTAAGGTTGAGTAGTATTTCATTGTGTAAATGACCTACACAGCTTTTTTATCCACCACCCACTGATGGGCACTGGGGCTGCTTCCAAATCTTCTCTATTGTAAATAATGCTGAGGTGAACATAGGGTGCATATATTCTTTCAAATTAGTGTGTTGGGTTTCTTCAGATATATTCTGTAAAGTGGAATTGCTGGGTTATAAAGCAATTCCATTTTCAATTTTCCGAGGAAATGCCACACTGTTTTCCAGTGGCTGCACCCATCTGCAGAATTAGTGTTACTTAGGGCTTTTAGGCACCTGGGGCCAGTGCAGTGTCAATCAATATTTTGGAATAAAAGTGCCAAAAAATCTCATGAGCAGACTCAGCATTAGAGGATACAGATGGGTGAGAACTGAAGTGGAAAAAAGAAGAGGTGGTCTTTCCCAGCCCCAACTCCATTTAATTTCAGTTCAGGGGTGCTGGCTGGCCTACTGCAGCAGTCCTGACATTGGCTTAGCTAAATAAAGGGGTCTCTCTCCCACCTTCTCTCTTTTAAATGCCTGTTGACTCGCACAGACCATTCACTTTTAGATTTTATGTGCAATACTTTTCATTATCAAATACAGTCTCTTATGGCCTTCTGGAAATACTTATCAAATTAGAGGATGTTTGTTGTTTTTCTCATGATATAAGAGCAAACCTTTCTGTAACACTCACTCTGTGAGACAGATACAATCCCAAGCACTTGACAGAGATCAAGTCACAACAGCCCTGAGATAAAGATACTGTTTTAAGTCCCATTTTATAGATAAGAAAACTCAGATGTGTAGAGATTAAGTAACTTTTCCAGTATCACACACATGATTAAGAGCAGGGCTGTGATTTGAACCCAGGCAATGGGCTTCCCACTAGTCCCTGAGCCACTCAAGGCTAGTCTGATATCTAATTAGCTTCTGTGAGCTGGAGCCTTGAGGGGTTACAAAGACCAAGGGCTTTGTCTTTGAATGGTCTGCAGTTTAATATTGGAATTGTGATAATAATATAAGGCCATTGTCAGTTATTATAATGGAGTGAATTTCTTTCTAAAGTAAAGAAAACTACCAATAAATAAAACTGATGTATTAGGTCATCCTTGAATATTAATAAAGTAGAAAATGAAATATTACCATTATAGCAGTTGCATTCTTCATCAAAGTTTTGGGGATATAATTTGAGTGAATATGAAAATAAAGATTGAAAGGTAATGAATCAAAGGAATGCTATTCATATTAGAAATTATGGATTAGGATCTGAACTAATCACAACCTATTAAAAAATATTCTACACCAAAACCATGAATCCAGAGAACCGTGACCTACACGTGAAAGTTGATCTATCGCCACCAGCATCCAGCCTTCTACAGAATATTTTCTACAAAACTGGAAGTCGAACCAGAAAGTCTACTGGATCTGAGATGATGGGAATGCAGAAACATGGCATATAATTTCCTATAATCCAGTATCTGCACATGTTACTGCTGACTCCTCCTTGAGATCAATGTAACGTTGCTCCCAAATGCCATGCGGCTGTGTGGCATTGAAAAATACCTGGTGTTGACTAGTCAGAGACCACCAACCTCTAGAGAGCCTTGGAACCCAGGTCTCCAAAGGTGAAAGGTCACAGCCTCACCTCACAGCACTGCCTGAGGTCTGTTTCTTATTACCAAATAATTTCCAGAAGGAGACCAACCAGGCTTGGGCCTGATGTTCCAGTATCAGTAGAGAGGGAAGGAGAGTTTGAGGAGAAGCAATATTCTCCATGCAGCCACTTGTAGTGGCTGACAGTGAGAACCACGGTGCTGTCTGGAAGAAGACAGTTTTCTCTCAGTCCTGCTCGCAGGAAAGTGCAGCTGTCAGAGTGAGCTGGATGCTCCTCCGAGGACAGAAACTCACTGTGAGGAGACAGGAGGAAATGAGGAATCTGCCAACAGAAGGGCCAGCAATTTCTCAGAGCCACGTTCAATGGAGCCTTTGACAGGCACAGTCCCAAAAGAGGAGAGGTGAAAACCACATTCATGTACCCGAGGTGAAGGACCACCATTAAAAATAAATAAGAAACTCCAAATGTGTAAATCCGATCTAAGCCAAACCATATGGCATAAAATGAAAACATTTTCTCCCTGTACCTTTGGTAAAATTTTTACTAGATTTTATATACAGGAAAGTATTAACACACCTTTTGCCATGTAGTTTCTCCCCTGATATATGGCATTGATAATATAAGTAGTTCAATGATACTTCCACTGTTTGTGTAGCTATGTGTATAAAAAGAAGGCTGCGCACATAGCAGAAGTGCTAAAATCCTGGGGTAACACCTCATACATTAGTGGCCTTCCAGGGCGAACACAGTCATTTTTCAGGCAAGTCATAAAGTAGCCTGAAAAACAAGCGTTTCAGTGTTTGCTCCAAATGAGGCAGTGGTCCGGGGACTGCCGTTCATCTGACATCATTTCTGACACAGTCAGTGCTGGGTTGGTATCTGATTAGGGCTCCCCGCCACCGTGGTGCCAGACTTCGTCTTTAAGTGAGGTGGCTGAGGTAAATTAATGTGTCAGAGTTACCAGAAGGTGAGAGTGTCTGCTTCAAGTTTCCTTTGGAGAGCTCCAGCTACAATGGCCTTTGATTCTCTCCAAGAGAATCTTTTGAAGCTATTTATGGAGCTCAGTAATAGGTAAAGAGGAGCTTCCAACAGGAAACTTAGCTGACATCAGAAGGCAAGGTACCCTAAAGGATGGGGGTGATATTTATATTCATATGTGGTAAAATAGCTGACTCACTTAAAGGATGCACTGAGGTCTTCTGGGAAGCCAAAGCAGCTGTAGCCCTTTATTCCTAAAGACAGAATTTTTAACTTGGCCAAGCCACTGACCTGCCGCTGCCTGGTCCTGGAGAATCACATAACCGATCTCAGCGTCAATTTGTTTACCTTGGAAATAAAGAAAATGCTACACACTTCACTGTTGCATGAGAAAATTGGGTTGAAAATACCAATGTGCTTTGAGATTTTTTGATGAAAGGATGATATATTTATAAAGGAATCATTTCTGTTGCACACTTTTCTCCCCCCCCCACTCTCCCTGGCCTGTCAGCTGGTACATACCCAAAACTTATCACAACTCCTAACCCTCCTGAGTTCCAGGCAAACTTTTCAATCTGTAGATGGAAGATTTCATGGTGCACCTTTTCTTTATTCAGTTGAAGCGATGCACACAAAATAATTCCGCAGACCTTAAAGTCAAACAGAAATACAAATTCTATTTTCTGTTTTTTTTTAATGGAGAAAATACAGTATAAGAATATATGCTTTGCATCAAACAAATATGGATTTGAATCCTAGGTCTGCCACTTACTCACAGATGCATAGCTCATGCATTTATACATACACTCAAATTTGTTAGCAAATACACAGTCACACTATACACACACACAAAGATGTACTTACTAGTGCATGTACATACATGTACACATGCAAACCTGCAGGTACTCATACATACATGAAGCTTATGAACATTCAGCTTATTTTCTGCAGTGGTTCTGAGACTAGAGTTACATACGATTGGCAGTTCCGCCGCTACCCTGGAGCATGTGGCTGAATTCTCCAGGGAGGACATTTTCTTTTACATCTTTTGTCTAGCACAGAAAACCAGTTCTCGAGTGGAGTGGCCTAACGTGTCAATGAGGAGCCAGAAGACTGTGTTTGAGTACTGCCACTACTACACAGTAGTGGTGTGATCTTGGATACATTACTACCCATTTGTGCCTCTGTCTCCTCATTTGTAAATGAGGAATAATAACAGTACTGATTTCACAAGGCTATTGTAAAAATTAAGTTAATAAGCTACTCAGAACAATGACTGGTACATGGTTTTTGCTACAGGTTTATTTGTTATTAATATGAAGGGGAGAAACTCAACACAGCTAGAAAGATTTCTTTTCCAGTATGACCTTTAATAAAATTTTCCATGTGTAAAAGAGAGAAGGATGCACATCTTATTGTGAATTAACAAGAATTTTAATGGGTCAGGTCATTTCAATACTGCACATGAAAAGGAGAGGTAGTTTCCATAGCAAATGTCAGGCTTTTCTGGTTTACCCTTAAGGAGGGTCAGCTCTGTGCTCCAGGGACTTGGAGGAGTTTTGAGAGAAGCAGGCAGCTTATAGCCATGGCCCCAAGGCTCATTTCAAACTCTTCTCCTAAGAGTTTAATGGTAGGCAATCATCTGCCTTCTCAGAAATCTGGGAGAGTGGGTGGGGCTACTAACCGAGAAAAAAAAATAGGCCCCACTGTTGAATATCTGTTTTCCTGGCTGATGTAATTTGTTAGTTGTCTATTTCCCTTATGGCCAAAACCCTTAGAGGGGCTCTATGGTTCTGAATTATATTTAGAATGCTTTAGGCTCATAAGAATTGTCTAAAAATGTTTATTGCTTCTCAGAATCTCTCCATAACTATGATGTACTTTGGATAGATAAATGTTGCCTTCCTCCGGAATTCTGGATCGAACAGTCCGCCTTACGGAGGTGCTAAAGGACTGTGTGTTAAGCAGCGTAACTGACCAACATTTAAAGGAACACTAACTTCCAAATTAACAGTCTTGGTTATTAACTCCAAATTGTTGTTTATTACAGCTTACCCTAACCTTGATTTCAGCAAGTTTAAAGAGTAGAGCCTACTGTTGGAGGCATGCCCTAAGGAGCCATCCCCCTTCGGGTTGAGTTATGGAGACCTGGTGAGTCTGCACCTGAGTTGGGAGACCGCCTTTCCCTCAAATGTAAATATTCAGTCACATTATCCACTTGTTGCTTGCTTCTCATTTTTATTAAGGAGTATGAGCGCCTTGAAGTTTTTAGATAAATATAATAAATATTTATATTTATCCAACTAACCATTTTGTTCCTTGAGATATTCTCACTAAAAAAGTTTAATACAAATTGCTTTCAGAAAAAGTCTGGAGTTATGCCAACTCATAGCTTAAACACATATTCAAACAAAACCACTTTAAAGTGTGTAAATGGAAATAAGTGATGGAAAGGAAGTTAATTCTTCTGATAACCTATGATGTCTCAGGCACAATTCTTCATTTGAGTTATCTTACTTAATTCCCGCAACAACCCTAGGAAATATGAAGTTGTAAGAATAAGAAAACCAAGACATCGTTGAAACCAAGGAAACTGCATTCAATATAAAGTGCAAGAAATTTTACCCTAGATACAAGTAACTACAATTCCGTTTTCCAACATAGAAGTACTTCATGAATATTTGAAGTACACTATTTATTTTTAGCATCATCACTTTTTCAATCAACATTTATTAAGAGCTTCGTACCTACAATGCATTACGATAGGCACTAGAAAAATGAAAAAATCTGATTCCAATTGTCAAAGATGGGAATTTGGTTGGCAAGAGAGAAGACATCTGATTCACACCCTCAATAACCACACCACTCTATTGGACAGAATGCGGGACAAATAGGAATAAAGAAATTTAACTCAGTACACATTTATGGAAAACCTTTGGGAGGAGGGGGCAATTAATGAAGCCAGGCCCTCAAGGATGGGGAAGAGTGCTCTGGGAGGAGGAAGGGCCTAGCACTGCCTTGGGCTGACAGCTCAGGGCAGTACGTTCGGGTGTCAGAGGGAAGGTTCCCCACACTAGAGATGTGCTCGAATCGAAGAGCCGTGAGCAGGTGGAGGCTGTGACCAGTTTGACCGAGACGGTAACGCTAGGTAGATAGCCTGGACTGAATGATACATGAATTTTATGAGCACTAAAGTACCATAATGATAAAAAACTTTAAAACATTGTGGGGCCAAAAAGGACAATAAATGATGGCTCAGTCTGGAGGGTAACTAGGGCAATTTGGAATTGAGGAGATAAAATCTGGTTCAAGAAAATGATAACGTGCACATAAAGGGGCTGGAAAACAGAATCTGGCATCTCATTAGATCTGAGAGATCCAGGGGAAAGTTTCGGTGACAATTGTTTGATTTGGAAACATGAGTTTGCAATTTGTTTGATTTTACAGGAGAAGCCACCTTACCTGACACAACTAGTCACGGTGCTCAGTTGCGTAAGTGAGATAAAGAGAGAAGTCATTACGGATACGATGTGTCCCTGCAGTTTAACCATTTTAGTTACACTGAAAACAATAAATGTTCGTGAATTTTACTAATTCACGCGAATCCAAGCCTGTCTTTGATGGATGTGTCATTGGGGTCCTACGTCATCTGTTTTGTATAAATCACACATTTAGCATATTACTTACAACTTCAGGTTGTTGTTTTCTTTCAAGTGAATTAAAAAGCTACAAAACAATATGACAAAAAATTCACCTACATTAATTTTTCCCCAATCTCTCAATGCTGTCTTACCTATATCACATTCAACCACACTCAACAGCAATCATTTCAGTAAGTAGTTTTATTAAATCATTCTGAAGCATTCCTTTTAGTTTCCAGAGAAAGATGTCTTCCTTTTTGTACTAAGATTTCATTGATTATATAACATCTAACTAAATTACATACTTATAATAACAAGTACAACAGTATGTATAAGCAGGTTTAGAAAAAACACAACTACTCTTGGTTCAAAGACGACTCAGCTTGTGGTCACAGAATACATGGGACCCTGGAGCAAAACTGCCAGGTGAAGTGGGAGCTTTCGGTGGGCTTCACACGGCAGCCACCGCATTGTATTCACGGCATGGAGGCATTGGACAATCCGGTAAGTCAGACAAGTGAAGACTGAGGAAGAGCTTGCATCATTCCACACAGAACACTTCTCAATGACAAATAGTAACTAATATGTAACATGTTTACCACGTGCATTAAAATGGAACCTGGCACATAGTATTCCTCATTTTATAATAAGAGCAAGGCTTCACTTTAAACATAAAGACTTTCTACATTTTCCTTTGGGGAACAGTCAGTATAAAACAGAATAAATGTCAAGCCTCATAAGTTCTAAGTTGCGGCAAAATCTAGGCAGGAAGCAGATAAGAAATAAGATAGAACTTGACCTTACAAGGTAAAACGTTTTTTAATGTATTAAACTACCATTTTATTCATTTCCCACATTTTTTAGTGGCTAATTCAAATGAACACCTATTTATATTTTTAAAACAATCTATTTCCAACATTTATACAATTATAAAGTATTTGTTTTCAAAAACCATTTTAGGAATTGTTTTTGCAACTTTCAAACTCACACAGTAAATGGATCATCCTAATTTCCTAAAGTGAAGGTAAGCCCAAAGGTATTATGCATTTTCCTGAAGTCACCAAATACATCTGCAAAAGCAAAGCCTGTAACAAAGTACCCAAAGTAGAGTGAAGACTATAACGAAGTATAATGCTTACCCCAGAGTCTGTCCTGTGACATGACGGCCCTGTGTCCATGATCTCATCTCACTCTCCTCTAAGCCTAAGACTGGCACATCTGACTGGCAGAGTCATGGTCACAGGCCACCTCCCTAGCTGCATGGCAGGCTGAGTAAGTTCATTCCTGGCTTCTGTCTTGGCATCCCAGGTTCATCAATTACATAAGACCCCAACAGAAACTATTAAAATGACAGATTATGACAACCGTACACCATAGCTGGTAGTCAAACCATGCCATCACATGTGTCAAAGAGAATCTGTTTTAAGGGTAAAGGATATAAATGTGAATATTTCAGCTCCTTATCTTAAAACATAGTCAAATTTAACATGGTGAATGGTCCAAGAATAAACACCAATGGAAGGGACCTTGAATGTGTTCATCATTGAAGATTATCTCCATCATAGTTCATCTTTTGAACCCCTATATGTGATGACCACGTTCTATCTAGTCTTTTATAAATTGAGCGATTCTCAAAAATCTATTTAAGTGGGTAGATTTCACTTAGCGAGCATTTGGGGGGCCATTAACAGCTTTTTGGTCTCTCGAAAATTTTTAGTTGTGACAGGGTGGCTAGGCAGGCAGCGGAACAGCTGAACGCGGCAATGCATTGCTCAGCTGACACAGTACTTAAGAAGCAGGGGAGCTTGAAGCTGAGTGCTTTTCAGTTGATAAAGCGCTCATTTTTCACCTATCAGACCTCAGTTCCTGCTGTCTCTGCTTCCTTAAGTGAAATTAATTTTGTTATGCCAATTCTGTTACCCTTAGTTGATAATCCAGGAGGCAACATGCCATGCGCATTTCATCTTCTGTCACTGCACCGGGTTTCTGAATAGGAGCTAAATAAGAAAAGGAGGCATTTCAGATGTGCTTAGAGACCCGCTGATTTTAGTTTTAGCTCAGAAATTGTAAAAGTTTGTAAATCGTTAACAGTTTTGAGCAGGAGCAGTGAGACACTTGGAGCGATTATTCTAATTTCTATAAGGGGAAAATATTGGCAGTTTTAACCAAAATGTCCCATGTTCAGATTAAGAATTCATTTGGGTTTCCAACATTAACTCTGCAGATATATATTGCTTTGGGAGTTCTAGTGTTCTGTGTTTGCATCCCACTCAGGCCTATAAAGTCCCCAGGTTAAGGATGAAGTCCCAAATGTCTAGTGGAGTGCTCAGCATATAATGTGCACTTCAAATATGAAGAGAGAAAGGGTGGTCTGACTTTTTCAAGGACCAAATGAACCCACTGGGAACATTACGACGGATGATTTGAGAATGATCACACTCCAGGATATAGGACTTAAGACTCTGGAGAGATGACAGAAGCAGCTGTCTAGGAATACCTCAGATAGCCAGTAAACTCATGCAGAATTAAGAAATGATCAGATGGCTGAGGCAGAGAGTACATTTTTAAGCAGGTGGTTTTAGATTCTGCTCAGATGTCCTCCAACTCAGCGGTGGAAAAATATAACAAGTTCACTGAGTGAGGGACATTAGGAAACTAAAAGAATTAGATCACTCTTCCGGGACTCTTGAACCAGTTGTGCTACAATCAGGGAAGGAAATGCTTCACTGGGAAGCACTTGGGAACTTTAATAACAAGCTGGAAGGGCAGAAGAAAGCCCTGTGATTTATCCTAGCTGTGTACCTGAGCTACAGGCTGGCTGGTCTTGCAGGGTGAGTATGGCAGACCCAGTTGTAGACCTTACACTTGGGTTTGTTTGGAGATAGTGTCACTCACCAAGAGGGCCTAGGCTGGCTGACTGGTAACATTAACAACCTATCATGGCTGTCAGGTGGCTGAGTGAAGAGAAGTACCAGGGGCAGGAGCATGAGGAAGTTAATGACCTCCAAGGAGAATGTGGGGGCCGCCTGGATTCTATCTGGGAATGGGGATGGCTTTCGGAGGGCAAGTCCAAGGTGCTTCTGGTCTCAGACCCAAAGACTGGCTATATTATTATTGTACTGGATTTACTCACACTACAATTTTACACAGATTTACCCACACTACAATTCAGAGGTACACAAAAATGTAGTTAATTTGTCTATAACTTGTCTCTCAAGAGTCCTCAATGAGAATTGAGGCACAGAGAAAAGGTATTTTTTTTTTTGTTTGACATTCAAATTCTGGAGTAAGATTGTCCTAGGCAGCCATGAACCACTGCGAAACATAACCACATCATAATAGATCGGGCCGTTCCTTGTGGGCAGGCAAAGGGAAGCCTGGCTGTTCAGCTCCCTTGGACGGCTGCAGTTCCTACAGAAAAAATGGCCTGGCTGGCACCCAGACATTCCCACAGGCTCCTGAATGTGCCTGGGCAGGAAGGTGACTTGCCAACTAGTAAATCTGTCCTTGGATCTGCTCTGAATGAGGCTGAGGCGATACTGCAGAAGTCAGGAGACACAGATGGGGAATGGAGCATGTATCTGGCTTTCTTAATAAGCTGCCATAGATTTTCTTGGCCTCATCCATCTCCTTGCTCATGAAAGGGACTAGCTGCTGTCATCTTGTCATCATAACTGACGCTTCTTATACTTCATTAGAAAGGAAGCAGAATTGTCCTTCTGTGTGATTCAGCAACACTTGAACAATATTATTATGATAATATACAATGAACATAGGGAATGTTATCTCTGAGAAGCCCTCAAAACAGACATCTCTTCGATAACTGAAATTTTGAAATTAGAAAATTATACTTGCATTGGGGCTATCGCATCAACGCTTCTCTTCATCTTCTCTGAGTATAAGAGATACCTCTGTCCCCTTGTAACACAAATATTCGTGTTGTGAGAGTTGCTCTTTAGACATAATGCAAGTGGTGAAGAACTAGAATAAGACTCTGATGCCATCTAAACTGAGTCCCATAAAAATTGTGAAAAATAGGTTTGGCTCTAATGTTAGAGTCTACTTTTTTCACCTTATCTGATTAAAAGTAAAGAAGCATCTTTAGGGACAACATCATGATACAATAGTGATTTAGAAGTTAAAAATCTAATAGTAGTTCTCATCACTTTATGCCTTAAAATGTGCACTGTGTAGGGACCTAATTACCATCTGGTCATGAGCAGAACAGGGAAAAGGGTGCAGCGGTGAGGTACCCTCCTCCCGGCCCTGTTTGTCAAGAGGTCAGGTAAGTGAGACAAGCTAGGAACAGTCTTGTCTCCTTTAAACTTTTCAGGTAATTATTGTCAAATCCAGTTAACTGCACAAAGTCAGGAGATCCTGGTTTTAGAAGCGTGATGTGACCAAAATAGAGACATTAGGCACTGAATTGATCGTAAGCAGTAGCTTTTGCAAAATCAGAAGAAATTGAAAAGGAATGGTCTCCTTCTTGAGAACTTTTCTCTGTCATATTTGAGACCATGAATATTTATCAAAAGAAAGGAAAAGACTAGTAGTAAAAGTCGCTCTGCTAAAGAATGTAATTCTGCTAAATCACAGCATCCATATTTTAAACTCCTTTTAGTGTGCTGTTCACAAAAAAATAACCTGGACACTGTGACAGATTGTGGACACTGAAAACAGAAAGGCCCTACAATAAATTCTTGAGCATTTCTCTCTCTATTGTTTACATTATGCTTTCCTATCTCGCCAATCCCCTGTTGACTTAAATTAGGTGGCAAAAGGATATTTGATTATGTTAGATTTCTGCCCTAAGGTTAATGAATAATGTTTGTGATCTGAAACAGGTATATTATATTGATAGTGTCAGGAATGCCCCCCACTGTGCAAAAAAGGTGTCAAAATGCCAATAACCAAGTGTGTGGTGAAGGTCATAGGGACTATATCTGGCCACTTGGTGGGCAGATCATAAACCCTTAATAAGTGGCACTTGGGCTGGGAAAGCCTCATAATTTGTCCACACATGTCTTTTCTTCTATACCACCACACCCCATCAATTCACAGCCTGCGGCTTTAAGCATTTTCACGAGCAAATCTCAAGGTATTTCTTTCTAACTCCCCTGTATATAGGTGATAAAGAGAAGCATCTACTTTGCTTTCAGAAGCCTAATTATTTTAGACCTCCAATGCAGTTTATCTGTTTTCATCTTTTAAGAAATAAATTGTACATATGAATAACTATCTTTAAAACCATGTGCTGCTTAAAGATGGGGGTACATTCTGAGGAATGAGTCACCAGCTGATTTTGGCCTGTGCGAACACCACAGAGTGCACTTACACAAACCTAGATGGTACAGCCGACCGCACACCCACGCTGCATGGTGCAGCTCCTAGGTATAGCTCCTCTGGGGCACTCCTCCCAGGCTACAAATCTCTACAGCATATTGCTGTACCCAATGCTATAGGCAAATGTAACACAATGGTAAGTATTTGTGTATTGAGATATATCTGAACATAAACAGTGGTACAGTAAAAATACAATTTAAAGGATAAAACATGGTACACCTGTATACGTATGGCACGTAGCATGAATGAGGCTTGCAGGACTGGAAGTGGCTTTGAGTAAGTCAGTGAGTGAGCAGTAAGTACATGTGAAGGCATAGGACATTATTGTGCACAACTGTACACTTTAAATATTGTGCACTTTGGCGTCCCTGAATGTATAAGACATGAACAGATTAAATCAAGCTCAAGAGAAAATGATGCAATCTAGGTACACAGTAAACACAAGGTGTATGAGGCTGCCGCTGGAGTAACCTGGCTTACTATTTTACAGTAAACTGCTTTTTTTATAAGTGGAAAGATTGCATTCTAAAATAATGGTAAAAGAGTACAGTACAGGAAATACATGTCATTATCCAGTATTATGTCCCATACATAATAGCATGTGCTGTATTTTTATATGATTGGTACACAGTAGGTTTGTTTACACCAATGTCACCACACACATGGAAATGATGCCTTGTGCTAAGACTTTACCAGGGCTACCACGTCGCTAAGTGACGGGAATTTTTCTGCTCCATTATGAACTTAAGGGACCCAAACCTCGTTATGCAGCACCTGACTGTATCTGAATCGTGAGGTTATATTTAAACCTCCCAGTTGCCACAGGATGAAGCTCTGAATCGTAATGGCCTTCAGAAGCAGTTTATAGAATTCCTAATATGGTTACCTTGTTGAAAGAAACAAATACTACCACATTTGTCTTGTTTTAAAGTAGGTTTTTAAATGTTGTAGATTTTTTCCAAATTAATATTCATGATAAGTTACAAAGGTATGTCTTTCTTTCTGTCATTCCATGTTGATAGAGTGTCTACTATAGGCTAGGCAGAGTTCTAGGATTTGGGATATTAGTAAAGAGAACAGACATGTTTATGAACCTTATTTTTGCATAATTCTCTCCTGGATTTCGGCTAGTTTACATGTGAACCATTTCTCTATCGCTGGAATGCAGTCCAATCAGGAGCATTTACAATTATACACTGCAATCTTTGTGTAAGAGAAGAGTTACGACAACTAATCCCATTATTCTTGTACAGCAGTTGTGCCTACTGTTTCTCTACTCATCACAAGTTGAAGGCTATAAACTTCCTCTCTTTCCTCTGCTCTATCACCTGCCAGTCAAATAATCTGCCTCCCACATATTGAATACCTATAATTCAGAAACTTTGCAATTCATATCTGGGACAATGTTAGGGGAAAAATCATAAAAAGGTAGTTTTTTGTAACCTCCTAATGTTCTACTTTCCCTGTCTCTGGCTTCCTTTTGTACTTCCACCAATGCTGCCATTTAGTCTGCTTTTAATTTGCTGGGGATGAAAATGAAGGAGCCACACATGCGTCACGGCATGTAGTACTTGCATTTGTAAAGGGTGAATTTTCTGCCTGCCCTGTTGGACTCATGTTATGAATGGCTCCTGCTGGCAGCAGAATGCAGCTGTGGAATGCGTCAGAGTTCGGGGTTGGATGTGTTGCAGTCCTATCAGTAGGCCTCATTGTTGGAATTAGGTTTGCATCATAAGACATGAAAGATCTGAGTCAGAGATGAGAGAGCGTTCATGAGTCTTCTTCTACTACAACTTTTATTTTCAGAGTCATAATTTTTGGTGAATAATAGTTTTCCCCTCCAAAACTGTGATGTTATATCTTGATTTAGATTCTCACAATACTGTACGAAAGAGTTTGAATCACATTCCACTCCCCCTTCAGAGTTTTCTCTGCTGTTGGTTATGCAGGATATCAAAGTAGTTGTTAATCTTTTCATGTAAATCTTTGGGAAATGCAGTTTCTTTAAAAGCAACCAAACTGCAAGATATGTTGTACATTTTTAAGTGGAAAATTTAAATACATTGTATCTCTAAATAATAAATCTTCATCTTCATAGGAAAAGTTTAATTTTTCTTTTCAAAAGATCATGTGTAATATCAGATAAAATATTATTAATTAGAGAAATATATGCTGAATGATTTTTTACAGCACTATCACCTTTTTGTTTAGTTTTGGTAAAAACAGACTAGAGATAAAACTTAATTTCAAGAAAGGTCATGAAATTACCTAAAGAACAAGACAAAACCATAAATAAAATATAATACTTTTGTTATTGTGTATGTGAAGTAGAATCAATAACATTAGTTATTGAAACCACATAATCAGAGAGATATAGTTAATGAGTGATTATTTTATTTTGGGGTTTCTGGAGTTTATCAAAGAGATTTAGTAGCTTTAATAGCTTTTCCACAACATATAAATCTAGTGTAAAACATAAATGAAATATTCTTCCAGATGATATTCATAGAAGTGACTGACACAGTTCGTCTTCTTTCTAATCATCAATTTTTAGTCTTCAGTTTCACCTTGACTACAGTGTCAACTTAGCTATCTCAGTGAAAATAAAATCCTATATCAATTAAATCTGTGTATTCATAACATAGGAAGCTGAGCTACTGATGAAGTAAATTTTTTCTTTAATTGTGGTATATCAGTGATTTCTCTAGTATGGGGACAAGTTCTGATTTAATTAACTAAAACAGATGACTAAGGAAGCATAAACTCAAATAGTGGGAAACCTGGCAACCAGCGCAGTAAATTATAACGCACCCAGTGCAAAAATCATGTTCCTACTTTGAAGCTTCACTAACAAGGCATATTGCTAATTCCTGCAGGGTGGGGGTGGTTGTGAGGGGGAATCTCTCCAAAAATATTTAGACATGAAACAGGTTTATAATAGTATTTTTAAAAAGGTTTCATGGTTGCTTTATATGTTCATATAGCATTACTTAACAAATAATTTATAAAATTAAATAATTAGATATTGTAACTGAAAAACAAAGAAATTGAGAAAGGGACTTGTAAGATCCAGGTTTTTAAATATTATTCACAAAGCACTGAGAGATGAACAGATTCTTACCTAACTTTTTTGGACTTATCTATAGTTATCTTAAATTGCCTTCCTTTTATTTTTTTTCTACTTTATATTTATTCTAATTATTTTTCTTTATTCAATTATGAAAATATTTCTATAGTATTACCAAATTAATGAGACCACCAGGGTTCTATCTAAAGGCATATTATGACAGTCAATTTTGTTGATTTAATAACAGTGAAAAATGGCAAATGTAAATTCATGTTGCCTTTGGGTACGTTTCAAGAAGGAAAGAAACTTTGTAAACATGTCTATGTAGTCATAAAAAGGTAGTCAATGTTTACCACATTGTTCAGGTGGTATCTTTCCTAAGTTTCATTATTATATCAATAACATTTATTTTCAATAAAAAATAGACTGATTTTATAAATTAGTAACACTATATGAGATTTCTATGAATATCATTCCTACACTAAATTATAAAAGAAGTAGCAAAGAAAAATATACACTCAATTCAAGAAGTACTTATTATGTCTCTACCATGAACCAAGAACTATTTTAAATGGAGATGCAAGAAAGCAGGCATGTGATACCTGTTATCAAGGGCCTTACAATTTGTTAAGTAAATAAATTGTGCTCCCAGGAATAAAGTTTACTTAAGACAACAGAATGTTGACTGCAGTTGAGAGGGTGGGGTATTGAAAATTTAGAAAAGTAAACAAGTGTTTTTCTGGTGTCCAGGAAAGTCTGTATGGACAGGAAGAGATTTAAGCTGGAAGGAGTAAGGGGATTTCAGTCAGTGGAAGGAACAAAGACGCCAAGACCAGACTAAGAAGAGCTTGTTTAGGGAGTTGATGTGAAGAGCCCCTTGCTTGAAAGAGGAAACGGTGCAGGGAAACAATGGGAAACAAGCATGGAAAGGAAATCCAGTTTTGGTCAAATTTAGAGGACTTTAGGTACTTTTCTAATGTAATAATTTTTATATTCTATACCTTGGTAATTGGGCTCTATCCCATAAAGCTTGGAAGACACCAGAAGGCCAGAAGAATGCAGTGTTTGAAAAGATTAATCCAACAGTAATACTTAGGATGTATTTAGTGGGAAAGATAACAGAGGCAAGAAGGTAAGAAGTTAAATAAAATTAAGAATTCAGTTCCTGAGTTACAGTAGCAACATCTCAAGTGCTCAGTAGCTACATATGGAAAATTCAGACAGAGAACATTTTGTCATTATAGAAAGTTCTATTGAACAGTGCTGGTATAGAGAATAGATCAATGACATCAAGCAGTGAAGGGATGCAAGTCACTTAAAGGGGCTATTTCCACAGTCATCAAAAGAGTAACGGGGGCCTCCATGTAAGGAGAGTGGCACTGGGAATATAAATTGAAGGGATAAGGGCAAAAGCAAGATATGCCTTAAAGGCAATTAGGAGCTAATTGTGGAATTTAACTAACTCATAAGCCCACTCTCTCTGAGAGCAACTATTTAAGAAACAGGTACAAGATTCAGAAACAAAATATTAGCTAAATTACTAAAATTTCAGGAATGTACTTTTACCCTAAGTCTAAATGTTAGGGGCTCTATCGAAGAAAGAGTTTGCCATACCAGGGGAGTGTGGTAGCCCACCCCCCGCAACCTCCCTCCCTCTGGTATCCATATTTGTTTCATTCATTCCACTTTAAATAGAGCTGACTTGTATAACCAATAAAATATTATGGAAATCACTGTGTAACTTCTAACTTGGCTAAAACAACATGAACATTGAGGTACCCACTTCACTCTCTCTTGGACTGATCATTCTGGAAGCCAGCCACACAGGAAGGACACCTCAACAGCCCTATTGAGAAGTCCACAAGGCCATGAACTGAGGCCTCTGCCGACATCCAGTACTGACTTGGCAAGCATGTGTAAACTTCCTTGGAAACAGTCTCCAGTCCCAGTCAAGCCTTCAAATGACAGTGGTCCTAGCTGACATTTTGACTGTAACCTCATGAGAAACTCTGAATCAGGGATGTGCCAGGTCCACAGAAACTGTGATATTGTAAATGCTTATTGTTTTAAGCAGCTAAGTTTTAAGGTAATTTTTATGCACCAGTGAAAGCAGAGAGTTGTTCTTTATACAGCTAATCCTTCATCCAAGGATGTAAAGAAAGCCTTTTAAACTTACTCCACAGAGTCAAGACATGTGAGCAAATAGATATCTGGGTCCTACTACTCACACCTCTGAGATAAATTTGCACTCCCCTCATTAAGGCCTTGGGGGACAAGTTGCAAGTATCACTCTATAGGAAATCCTGTATGGAGGCATGACACCAACTTCCCATATATCAGTGACTGGTTGTGGAACATCAAGTTGAAGAATGAGGCTCAGATGACTTTGGACATAGCCTACACTTAGATAAAGATGGCCTTTACAATAGGATTTCTGTGGGTTCTATTTTTTCATGTTCAAGGAAAAGTGTGTGGATGAGTTACGGTGGCCAATTCAGAAAATTTACTGCACAAGTTGACTCTACTTTTGACGGAAGGTGACTACTTCTGCCTGTGTATTTGGTTATTAGCATATCATATTTCTACCCCTAGTGTTCACTACAGGTATTATTTTCATTAATTCATTCAAAGCATTTTAATTTAGTGTTAGAAATGCTTGAGAAACATTGACATAATTTCAGTTCTTCTTCCTATAATACTTATTTTAATTAGTTTTTGCTTTGATTATATGTTAATGCCAAAAGCATATTAAAAGCTAACGTGCTATTAGACTAGAATACAAGTAATAAAAAATTTACATCATAAAAATTTCACATGAAATATTGTAAACAAAGGCTTTTAATAGGCACATTCATGGAGCCTCTATGTTAGACTTTGTTCCTCAAACCTGTATCACTGAATTCTCTGAAAGAAAATTTTGTATTTCTGTTTCAATGGTAAGCAAAAAATTAATATATGCATACACTGGACCATGCAGATACCATGTCATGTCTGATTATGGCCGCTCAAGTCCAGGACTTGTGTCTGCGTATGTGTTTACAATCCCAGTCACAGAAAGTGAAGGCCAAATAATGTCACAATGTGCTTTAAGAATAAAAAGTTAACAGTATTTGTAATGTAGAAAAATGGAGTGGGAATTAGATAACTGTAAAACAATTATAAATTACTTAATAATTATAGAATACAAAGAAAAATTACAAGTCAAACCCTAACAAACAAATAAATAAAACCCTTACATCGTGGCATTAGGGACCATCTTTGGGTTTGAATGGACGTATTGGACACATCCTTTTTACCCAATACGTAATGGTTAATTGGCAGCATGTACAATGATAAATGAAGAGTGAAAATATTTCTGTTAGGGTCCAGAAATAATTGGCTTAGATATCCATTTAATGTTAATTTCAATAACACTCAATTTCACCCTAAATTCAAATAAACAATATAGTTTTACAAAGTCGCAAAGAATTACCCTGTTAATTTTGAGGCTAATTCTGGGTTTCTACCTATTATTTTATGGTTGTTTTTGTACATGTCAAATAGAGTAACTATCAGTTTATACATTAAACAATTTGCCCAAAGAACTGACTTTTATAAAGGGCTGAGTAACGGTATGCTCAAAATAGTAGGAAAAGATAAGAAAACACAACTTGTTTATCTGTTAAATCTTATGTTATGTCTCTGTTATAAGTTTTCAGAATTAGTAAGTTTTCTTAATTTAGTAATTCCAATTTTCCCCTTATATTTTAAGCCTTCCATTCCCCCCCTTTAAAACTCACACCCTAATAGGATCAGTTCTCTAAGCCCAGATTTTAAAACCATGCAACAGTTGCATACATTATGTACATAGTAAGTTTGTTTATGGCACAACAAGTCATTTCAGTGTTTTGTGCTTCTCCTCACACCTATACCAGTACTGAAAGATGCAATAGAGTAATCAGCAAATATATGACTTCAGTATCAGCTAAAAGCACTTTACAGAAGAGGAGACTCCAAGGCAACAGATTTCCTATAGCAGTACTTCCCTAAGTGTACTAAGGTAATTAGCCTCAATAGGAGATAATTTTGGTTCACAGGGGTTGCTGTTGTTTTAAGTCTTGCTGGGAAATTTGGATTTTCCATTGATAGCAGTTTTAAAATGTCACACTGGAGCCAGAGTGAATTAAAGTGAAGAGCTACACAGTCTAAACAAACATTCCTTCTCATTATCAGAAGCCTGACAACATAATAGCATAAACTATAGTCATGTGGTCACATTCACAAGTAATGCAGGAACAATTAAAAATCAAAGAAATGCTACATTTCCTAAATCAGACTGGAGTTGGGGTAAGCATGTTTAAAATTACCACTTCCCTCCCTTTACCCATAACTTTTATATTGTGCTTTAAATTGGAAAAAAATATATAGCAATGTTTACATGAATCATTCTCATGATTAGTCTGTCTCTATGTTTTGTAAAATTAAGGTAGACCATAGTAATATTGCGATATACAACTTCAGATATCTAAACCTTGAAAATACCATGTGATTTGGCATGCTTAATTTTTTATTTTACTGGTAAAGTAATAATTCCTTACTTTACCAGTTTTACAGTTACTGAAACAAATTCAGAGTTACAATTCCACTACATGTTATAATTTACCCCAAGGATGTTAATAGAATTTGGTTACATTTAATATGAAGAATTTTTAAACATGGAATGACTAATGTAGTTTACATGTTAAAAGTGAAATGTTTTTCTATGTATTTTTCTTTTTTATATAAATAGGAGGTATTTTAAAATAACCCATACAATTGATAAAATTATACTTCAATGGGCTCTGAAGTAAAAATATTTTGTCAATAATTTTAGTATTCTAGTATTACCTTATTACTTGTATAGTGTTATAGGAATAATAATAACAATAATTTATCAAAATGTTTTTGGCCACAGAATGCTTGTGTTATAAAACAGCAACAGATTTTGCGTTGTTGTTAAGGGAGGTGGTATTAATTATACTTCAAAGCCTTTTTGTTTAGACCTTCTCTCTCCGTGTCTGTGTGACAGAAGATGAATTCACCTGCACATGCTATGGGCTCAGTGCCGACACATCCTTCACTTTCTAAGCCCCTTATTTTCAAATACTTTGTTTCCTTAAGTGTATTTAGATTTGCCCAAACTTCATATTTTGTTCAGAAAAAGAAAGAAATCAGTTACCAATACAGTAAAGCATCTAAAGCATCTCTAAGTGAGGCTTTGTGGTTTCTTCTGTAGCAATTCCCAAGTAGTGGTTCTTCCGAACATCTGAGCCTACCCTTAATGGTATCCTAGTTTGTGTGTCTGAAAAACAACGGACTATTGGTCTAAATTCAAAGATTGGGGTTAAGTAGTAAGTGGCGGGGACATACCAAGATGCACCAAAATGAATTATGATAGAAATTCAGTTTATTTTTAATATATCTACTGTACACTAAAACTATGCTAGGTCCTGTACAGGATACAAAAAGTAGAAATATTCTCATATTATCTTCCTTGCTCCCTTTGTTTCAGTCCATCATGAAAAATTTTCTCAGAAAATTTTCCTGAGTTGACTAACTCAGGAAAAGCATTTACAGAAAACATTCAGCAAGTATTCACTGAGCATTGGCTATGTCTAACCCTGGCTTAAGGATGACAAAATAATGTAAATAAGACATGGCTTCTGTGTTGAAGCAGTTTTCAGTCCCACCAAGAATATATAAGGCATGGAAAAAAAAATGTACATGATAAAGATTGCCTGAGGGGTAGGGTAATCTTTTATCTACCTGCTAGGTGCCCACTGGGTTTTGGGGGCACCACAGAATGACAGCCCCCTCCCAACTGGTGTTGCTGAAACGGGAAGGACCTGGCCTCCATTTAGCTGGAACCTCCACTGTAAACAGCATTTGTCTTGAAGCAAGTCACTTAGCATTCTCTCAGTGTCTATTTCCTAAGCACCGAAATGGAGATAATACCTTTTCTTACTTATAAACATTGTAGTAAGAGATGAAAATTGAGAAAATACTTGTAAAAATGAGTTTGTTCTTAATCATGTAGTTAAATCTCGAGCTCGTTAAGATTCATAGGCTGTGTACTCAAGATCATCCTATGACTTGTATAAATGGTGTCTAAAAACCATTATTCTCCCTGTCTTCTAACAGAAAAGGAAACTGAGACAAAGAAGTTTGGTAAAGTGTGTGCTAAGGTCACACTATTGTAAGTGGAAATGTTAAAATCTGGATTTTTCTGAATCATGGAGAACATACTCTAAATCAATATTCTATATTGCTGGGGGCAGTTATGCAAAAGAAATTATTGATTTCTAAAGTATTAGTTATTAGTTCCTCTCTAAATTCCTGCATGGACTCTTAGTTATCAGTACAGTGCTATCTCTAGAGTATCACCGTTAACCGTCCATGCCAAATGGGGGAAGAGAATAGAGCTGGCTTTTAACCTTCTCTGGTAAGGACATGGGTCTATCGAACTCTATGGTTCCCTGGTTCCCATATCCAAAGAAACAGGAAACATGGTACTGGAGAGATGAAGCATGCAAGCTAAGTGTCCATAAGAAAAAGATGGAAAAAAGAGAGTTGCCCCCACCAAGCCCCATGAAACCAGATCCACTAGATGAGGGAGCAAGCCTAATGGTGGTTTGGGACTTTGAGAGAACCCTGTTCAGTGACTGAATGCAAAGAATGCACCTAAAGAAGATTAATATCCATAGAAAGGATTTAATTATAAAGTGGTCAGAAACATTTTCTTTCGATGCCCCTGTGTTACCATTTAACACCCAGCTTTGACTTTGTTATTAACTGGATGGGTTGAATTACAAAGACAAAGATGGGGAACATGGCAAAGAGCAATATCACATCTACAGATTAGATTAAAACTATTCAAAGTAATTTTTGATTTAAAAAAACCCTTTATGCTCAGATATACAAAGTAAGATCAAATGGTCATTTATAATTGGCTTGGGCATGAAGAGATGTGGTATGCTGCTTCTCCATGTTTGACAAATACTTGTACTTCAAGATCATTACCACCATAAAGGAATTCTAGCAGAATGATTCATGTAAACTAAGTTAAGTATTAAAGTCACTGCCATTAAAACTTAAATGAGTTTCTAGGAATTCCTGGTGTGGAGGAAATTTTGATCTGACACTCTGCCCATTAAATGGCTTCCTTTAAACTGTAACCCCCTTAAGAAAAAAAATGGCATCTCTCTTCAGTTTTGTATGATATTTAGTGCACTTAGTTTAGGTTTTTTAAATCCATTAGTTAGGCCAATAAAAAATTCTTTTTAAAAGCTACGTCTCACAGACATCTCCAGTGTACTGTGCCCAAAATTAGAATATTGATCTTCTTGTCAAATGTGCTTCTCCCATAGTTTGCTATGTCCGGTAAAGGGCAATTTCTTTCTACCTGAGCTCATGCCCAAATCTCTGGAGTTGGCCTTGACTCCTCTCTCTCTCTCTCATCCACATCTGATCCATCAGTAAAACCTCATAAATTCCTATTATACTTAGGGTAGAGGTAAGTCGCTCTAATAAGGGAACCAAAAAACAGAGTCTTAAAGATCTTGGAATTTGGTTCTTGGTCATATAAGAGTTTGAGAAAGATAGTACTTATTCTATTTCAGGGCAGTGGAGGATCTGCCTTCCTCCACACTTTCCAGGTGCTCTCGTCATCATCGTTTCCAGAAAGAATGAAGAGAAGAGGAGAAGCTAATACGTACAAGACCACCATTGTTAGGAGGATGGCTAGGAGTTGACACACAGCGCTTCTACTTAACATCCCATTGGAGAGAACCTAGTCATGGCACAGTCTTTACTACAAAGGAAGCTTGGAAATGTAGTTTCTAGCTGGACATCTATATGCCCAGAGAGAAGAGATTAGATACAGGACAGCCAGTGATCTCTGCCACAGGTTTTTGTTTTCAAAATATGTTTAGTCCCCAGTTGTTTATTATCTCCATTATGACACAACCACTGCATGACCAGAAGGCCCCATTACCCCCACACCCATAACCTGGAACTGCTGTTACTATTTCTGCTGTACCTCTCTAAATTCATTCACAACATCTCAGTCAATGATGGTGTTGAAATTCATATTGGACCAATGCAGTTTCCTGTTCTTAGCCCTGCAGTAACTTTTCATCTTGCTCTGAATAAAAGTACAAGGCCTGGCCCTGCTATTTCTTGAGCTCATTCCTGCTCCTACAGTGCACCACCAGGCTCTTAACATGGTCTGCATGCTCCCACATCAGGGAACTTGTGTCCTCTCAGCCTAGAACTTTCCTCTCCCAGCTCTCTCCATGCTTACCCCTCACTTTCATCTTTATTCAAACGGCCACCTCCTGGCGACACGTTGCCTGGCAACCCCACTTAAAATTGCAACTCCTCTACCACCTCAACACTCCTTATTCTCCTTTCCTTTTTCCTTTTTCTCCTCAGCACCTTCTAACATATTATGTATTTTACTTAATCTTGTTTATTCTCCCCCGCCTCCTCCCTTTCCTCCCAATTCCAGAAGAAAAACTCCAGGATAGTAGATGGCTTTGTTTGTTTTGTTCTCTGTATTTTGTACAATGCCTGGCCCATACTAAATGCTCAATAAATAGTTTTGAGTGAACTTTAGGAAAAATAAATGTATAAGAAATGAATCTTGCAATAATAATGAATGTGGCAAACCTCTAAACTAGTAACCAAATATTAACTAAACTAAGGAAGGAAACAAAGACTTAAACTTCAGAGAAATTATATTTATTGCTTTTCTGAGGATAACCTATTTATGAAATTAAGCAATTAATTTCCTCTCTATTTACCTCAGTTTTCTCAACTCAGTAAAATATAAACACCTACTTCAGTTTTATAGAAATTTGAAAACTTAAATATGTGAAAACTGTAATGTAATATCTTAAAAGTATTTGCATATAGTTTATCTTTAAGTTTACAACCTTTAAGTAAGAGAGTTTTAAAGAATTTGCTAATTCCAAACAGCATATCTGGGTAATTTGGACAGAAAAGTCCTTTTCTATTTTGCATTTCATTCTCTATGTCTAAGTTTACAGTAAACCTCAAGAATGTCTTGAATATGTTTAATAAAATAATCATAGTAATAGTAATTGAGAACTTCTGTATGTAACAAATCCTTTATATGTCATGTTAAATCTTTATAAAAGCTCTATGTGGTAGGTACTTATAGAGGCATGTAGGATATAATTTTAGCTGACTTTAACAATTAAAACAATACTGTATATAATTTGATAATTTAAAAACATTTCGGTTCTGACACTAAAGCACAATTAACAAAATGTGTAAATCTAAAACAAGTATATTTTTCTGAGATGAGTATTTACTTACATGGGATATTCCTTTATTTTTGTTACACGATCTGGTATTTATTAAATTCAACCAACAAAGAATATCCAAACAGATTTAAAATATAAAAATAAATAGCCCTCAAAATAATTTCCTCTCTAACATCATGATAAAGATGCAATGCTTGGCAAGGGTCAATATTTCAAAACTAACTACTCCAGTTTTATTTTCTAAATTAGAAAGAAAAAAAAGAACATGAACTTTTCTACATGTTACCTACACACATCCCCATAAATATGTTTTTATATAAAATTTATAAGAGTGATAATCTTAGAAAAAGAAGCAAATTGTGAACAAAAGGACAGGGTTTGGAATTATCAAGGAAACAACCCAGATTCCTGCTAATTTGGTTTCAGGAGATGATAATAATGCTTTTTTATCTCAGACTTGGCTCAGGCTTGGGGAAAAAAAAATTTCCCCAGGAAATTTTAGCCCAGCTGAAGCAATTAATTTCTCCTGACTAAATCCAGGATCCTTATTTCTCAATTTTTGCTATTCAATGAATGATCGCTCAATCACATGCATTCGGATGGTTACCCAAAACTGAATCAACAACTTTGACAGAATTAATATCTTTTCTGGACTTTCACAAAATGCCCTTGTTACACCAAAAGATGAACAAGAACCAGAATAGACATCCCAGTTTCCCAGCCACAGCAGTTTGGACAATCAAAAACAGTGTTTGACTATCCCCTGCTTCTTAAGACGCAGTGGAGGGAACACAAATTTCAAAAAGGGCATGGTACAAGTCTTTGGGAAATAAAATTTATCATGTTATTGAATATCTTTCAAAAATGACATCCAAACCTCCTATTATTTTATGGGGAAGTCTGGACACATTCACAAAACTTATTATTTCTGCAAAATTCTCCACAGAGGTGGCCATAATGAAATTCTTGACAGTATTGCTTTTAGTACAAACAACAGATAACTTTGAACCCATTGAAATAAAAATGTAAAAGCCTTCTGGTTATTAAAAAATAATTTAATGGTTTTTTGTAAATCTACTTAGATACATTTTATATTGACTATGAAAGTTTTAGGATGACCATTACTTTCATTAAGTTTTACCATGGTTGCTAAGATAAGTGTAGCTAAAACATTTCGAGTGTTCTTGGGCTTAAAGTGTCACTTCCTTATTAGGTTGAGGCTATGTCAAATCTACTTTAAAGTAAATAGTACATATAAAAATACTTTGTATATTTTAAAAATATATAAATGCAAGACCTTGCATAGATTGAGACCCAGTTTTTGAAGCATTTAACTGCAGTTACAAATGCTGGTAAGTAAAAAAAAAAATGGGCACCCAAATGCTTGTATTGCCTTTACTCCCCAATGCCAGGGCATTCATTCGTGAGGAGAAATCTATGCCACCCATTAATACAGCAAGATCATTTGAGTACCAAACATGTAACAAGTATTCAAATTTGAAGTCTCTTTTTGAGCTAAATCCCAGAATTCCTGTTCCCTCAACCCCACTTTTGACCCTGTATCAATGTAAGCTGGTTTTAATAACATTTTTTAAAATATGGTAGTCCAATGAGCACAATTATAAATAGTATTTATCTTTCAGAAACAATTCATTCTTCTGCCCTGGCTGGTGTAGCTCAGTGGATTGAGCGTGGGCCTGCAAACCAAAGAGTTGCTGGTTTGATTCCCAGTCAGGGCACAAGCCTGGGTTGTGGGCCAGGTCCCCAGCAGAGGGCACTCAAGAGGCAACCACACATTGATGTTTCTCTCTCTCTCTTTCTCCTTCCCTTCACCTCTCTCTAAAAATAAATAAAACAAAATAAAAAATTCACTCTTTCAAAGCTCCTTCAAAAAAACCAGTAAGCTTCTTCTGACTTGTTGTTTTCCTAAAGTGTAGGAATGGTTTACTTCTTTACTTTTATAGAGAAAAAATGTACAAAAATGTACTATCAGGGGAGCATTAAGAATCAGCTTCAAACAAAAAAAAATGAGCATGTCCTTAGGGTGTGCCCTGTAAAGCTCTGAGATAGCTCTATCTCCCTCTACTGGCTAAATTATCCTCCCAGTTTCTGAGTTCTGTTGGCCCAGGGACTGACACTCTCCCACAAACAAGGCAGAAAACCAAGGAAAACTATTCTGGTTAGGTGCTGGGCTTCCAGAGGCGGCCCTGTGCCTTGGAAATTTCTTCCCACCTTAGAAACCAAAACAAGTGACTGTCATGAATAAAGAGCCCTCAATGGAAGAAAATATTTTCCTTATTGTTTTTAAAGTACCAAGACAATTCTTTAAGATTAAAGTACAAATGCACAGTGTATAGAATATGACTTTTCCCAGGATAAATAGAGAAGAACTAAGCAATATAAGAAATAGTCACATCAAATCTTATGGTTGAGGATATGTAGATGTTAAAAAGAATCCTATATTTACCTTCTTGATAAATGTCTCATTAGGGCAAGACTAACAGAAGTCAGGGAATGGAGAACCTGGGTGCAGGTATTGTAAGTGGCATTATATGTTTTCTTTAAATTCAGAGGGTTAAACAGGTACGTGGTTTCATATGGAGATCCTTCCTAAAAATTGAGGACAAAAATGATGAGCTAGCCACTTTCTCAGAGAAGGAAAAAAGCGAGTTAGAACGCACCATCTCTGGAGCCACAGTCCTGCAGTAAGTGGAACCTTCTGACGGAGGAGGCTGTGTGAGGCAGCAGCTGGGTTCTGTCACCCTGACTGGGGCGGCCTTGTTAGTGTAGCGTGACCCCTGGAGCCCTCGCACAGATAATACCGGCACCTCTCTCCACTCTAATCTCCTACCCGTCTGAGCAATTCAGCAGGAGATAGGGGCACTAAGGCCATATTATTCCAAACAACATTTAGCTGAATGGTAGCTGAAGATTGTGACAGCAAAAGACAAATTCTCCCGGTCAAATACTTTCCTTCCCAGAAAAGTTTCCTGTTGTAGTACTTCTGAGACACAAAGATGTCACCAAAAGGGATCCAGAATGGAAACCCCACACCATCCTCAACTGAATGTAGGAAAACATGAATTTCAGACAGAATTTGGGGGGAGCTTATGCTATAATGAGCTATGATAAATACCACCAAATATCCAGATACAGACTAAGTCATTCATTCATATATTTTGTTGGCATTAGGTCATATCTCCAGATATACACAGATAGCTTGTTTTAGCAGTTTGTGTCTGGTGGCCTGAATACTTGGTGGCCTCTCTCTGGAATGAGGCAGTGTTATGACCTGGCTCAGAAGCTGGGTCAAAATTCTAAATGCCACTGGCAAAGTGCTGCTCTCCCTGTTAGTGACACTACTGAATGTGTTTTCCCACAGCCCATGGGGAAAAAAAGTAAAAACTTTCTTAAACTTTTACAAATAATTTTCAGAGCTCCAATGGTACACTACCATTATTTTATATTTAGAAGTGGGGATCTGGGCAAATCAATACTTAATGTAAGTAAGGAAGATTGAAAGCACCCCCTCAGATTGCTTTTTCTATTTCTATTAGTTTTCCTTTCAAAACATACAGCAACAGGATTTTGCTCTGATGTTCTAATAATCCAATTTGGGTTTTCAATTCTGGCAATGGGACTTATGGGAAAAAATAAACTATCTCTCCGGTAATCTGCCATGCCTGGTGCTCTGAAATGAGATCAGACAGTGATGGGAGATGACTCTTTCCTGTCACTGGACACTGTGTTTTGGGGAAGGATGAATGTTCTTTTAGTTTTGCCTGCACAAAAGATGAGCTGCCTACTCGCCCAAATTTGATTAAATGCTACCTGTGAGGTCTCCTACATCTTTGAGGTTCTCAGTAGTTAGGAATTATGAATGATGCCAACCATTTAGAAAAATCTTCCAAAAATGTGCACACAACACACTTCAGAGGAGAGGAACATATCAATCAAGAGCTGTTTTTTTCTATTATTCTTTTAAGCAATATTGATAGACTTGTTTAACAACAAGGATCAGATTTCGTATATTGAATAACATACTATATAGCATTGAAATTCATACTTCATCTGAAAAAATATGTTTCCCACAGGTCAACTGCAATAGGTTCATTTGACATTAATCAAAGAAAGTAAGCTCACTGTGTGTGTGTGTGTGTGTGTGTGTGTGTGTGTGAGAGAGAGAGAGAGAGAGAGAGAGAGATGGGGGATTGTTGGTGGGCCACAGAGATGGTTATTCACTCTTGAACACTAAAGTAGTTTATTTGTTGAATCTGCCTATAATAGATTAGGAAACATGGCTAATTACTTCATACCGAGAGGATAATTTGAGCAATTTATTAAGAGCTATATCTTTACGTCCTTTTTGTTACAAAAACAAAAGAAAAATTCATTAATAGTAAGCATGCTCACTATTTTGACATAAAAAGAAACATATCACTTTACAACCAGAACTTGCTAATTTTTTCAAGTAAATCCCTTATTTTACTAATTCAGAAACAGAATCAAAGAGATAAAATACCTATTTTTAGTTCACCTACCTGTATCATGGGAATTCATGATAGGTCTGGTCTGCCGAACGAATCTCTTTGCCCTTTCCTCTTCCACCTCCAGTACTGGAGAATTTTGCAGCTATTTGTTATGGTGGATAGTAAGTAAATGGAGAAAAAGAAATGCAAACATTCTATGGTTAAAATGTATTCAAATGGGATTACAGGAAGAGCCAGATTAAAAAACAGGCAGATCAGGCCATCTGTGTAGGGCGCTGTGCTACATAAATTGCTGGAATAAATCAGAAATCTGAAGCCAGGAAGCTAGGTTTTCTGCAGAACACTTTGTACAGAACTGATAAACTGCAACTCAGTCCTGCTCTTGGTGAAAATTATAACATTACTTGCCCACTCAAACCTATCTCTGAGTATTTTATTTGGGCTGTGATTCATGAGTAGGCAGGAAGGACCAGGGACAGTTAGTTAAAATTCAGAAACATGTAGTATGAGGCTTTACTGGAAAGGTGATTTGTTATATGATTGAAATAACTATTTTAATTTTACATTGTTTAATACACTTCCTGAGAAACTGTCTATCCCAGAACATGGAAAATACAGATTTGAAGAATAAAAAATGAAGATGAATAAGAAGATTTTACAGACATGAAAACCAAGAGAAAACATTTACATCATTTTGAACCAAACTTTGTAATTTTATCTATGCATGCTATAGCCTCCTGCAGTGAATGATGGAGAAACTTAAAAAAAAAAAAGACAATATTTGGATTCTTAAAATGTTAAATTTTTATAGATAAGAGAATTCAATTTATAATAGCAACAGCAACAATAAAATGCTTGGAAATAGGTTTAAAGAGAAATACTCTAATTTACATAAAAACTATATAATATTATTAAAATCAAAACATTCTTGAAGATATAGAAAGCATTCCTTGTTCTAGAATTGGATATCCAATGTTAGGATGCTAGTTCTCTGTTACTTATGAATTTAATGTGATCCTAATAAAAAGACCAGTGATTTTTTATAACAGAACTAGATGAATATGTACTTAAGTTTATTCACACACATATAAACATGAACATATACATGCATGGGCCTGTGCTTATGTGCATATATGTATATATGTTGCATATTTGTAGGTGTGGGTGTGTATACGTACACATAATGCTATGTTTTTAGTTGTCCTAGAAGCAATTACATACCAGTATACCAAGTACCATCTTATCTCTAGTGCTATTACCCTGTGAAAAGAACCAGGGCTTCTCTGAGAAATGACTGATTCTAGGACTGAAGGAGAGTGGGTGAAAAATAAAACCAAAACCAAAAGCAAAAACAAACAAACAGAAAACCATATAATTCTGGAAAACAAGGAAGCACTACAAAAAACGAGGAGGCATGCCCTAAGAATGCGGGATCCAGCTTGAAGAACCTTCTATTGCAGAAATCTGGAACAATCTGAGTAACAAAACAATTAGGAAACAGTGATAGAATATACAGAACTGAAAAATAGGAATCTGTGAGTCCACACCAATAACAAGTAAATAATAAGATAAAAGAAGGAAGGAAGAAGGAAAGGTAAAAGGAGGGGTCTTGCCTGGCGTGTAATACTATCAACTAGTAAATGTGGAGGGAGTGACAGAGTTGGAAAATCATTATTTTGCACCCAACATAGTAAACACTGGTTCAGACAAACATCATGAAGGGATGCTACATCGAGAGAGATAAACTTGATACGGAGCAGGGTATTTGCATGGACTTTAATATATGTCCTACAGATTACTATTACTTATAAGGGAGAAAAAGTAATAACTATACAACAGCAAAATCAGACAACACCCTAAAAGGGTGATCAAAGTTAACACCAACGAGAGGCAGAGGGACACGAAACCTTGACAAGGGTACAGCTTTTTCAATTCAGTATTTCACCTGAGACTGCAACTTCAACCTAATCTTGAAGAAACATTGACACAAAATGTGACAAGTAAATGCCTTACTAGATCCTAGTATAGATACTGTACTGGAAGAAAAATAATGTTACATGTGACATTATTAGGTCAATTAACAGACTTGCTATATAGATAAGGAATAAGACAAAAGTTAAATGTATTAAAGTTGGTAAATGTATGTGGTTATGAAAATGAGTATCCTTCTTCTTAAAAAATATACCCTGAAGTAGTAGGAGTAAAGGACCATAATGCACAAAATTTACTCTCAAACAGTGCAGAAAAGTATTAGGTAAATAGATGGAAGGGTAGACTATTTAGGCAGATAGATATATTAGAAGCCAGACAGATAGATAGATGATAGATAGATAGATAGATAGATAGATAGATAGATAGATAAAAAGGGAAATAGGGCTAAATTTTAAATATAGGAATATGTGAGTGAAAGCTAAACAAGCATTCTGTGTATGATTCTTTTTCTTACAATTTCCAAGTTTGAAATTATTTCCAAATTTAAAAAAAATAGCTTATAGACAGAACACCTAATTTTGAATATAAAGATGTCAATTTAGTTCCCCCACCACCTAACAAATGTTGAACAAATATTTAGCAAATGTTAGTTTGAGGGATACCAAACACTGGCCGGCCTGGAGTCCACATCTCAGTGCAGCCCTGGGCATCAGTGAACTTGATAGGTAGGCTAAGTTTTCCTTGATATCACTTATATACCCTGGAAATTGGAGCATAAAACCAACAGAATCAAACTTCTGGACTAATTCTTACCAATAAGAAAAACCTTCTTAGTTATCAAAGACAAAATGTTAAAATCCCTGAAGAAAAATCAGTAAGCTCATCTTAGAGTCCTTGGCACCAGTAAGTGCAAGCAGGGAGATAGTCAGACTTGGTAGCCAAAGTTTTAGGAGAGCAGAGTTCAAAAGAATTCAGAGAAAAGTTAGATTTGACCTCAAGACATGAATTTCTGGAAAAGAGTCCAAAATGTGTGAGGAGCTGGGACAGCCTCCTAAATGCAATCTTAGCTGATGAAAAATAAAAAGGGAGGTACATATAGAATAGATTACAATGCATAATAATTTCTGACCTTAAAAAAGTTTAATATAGGCATAAAAGTTAAAAAAACAACTAGGCATATCGCAAAGGGTGAATAAACTAGTGTGGTGAGGATTGTGGAAATAATGTAAGGAAGACTAACATCCCTCATGAAGTGAGCTTCACTCACCAACCTCTTCCCCCCTCAACAATGCTAAAGAAAACAAAAATATTTCTGCTGCTGTATTTAAAGCAAAACAATTAAGGAATAGAAGACACTTTCCTCAACCTGAAGAGTCATGGATGAGACATTGGACTGAATTTTACACATAAAGTTTAAGCAATAAGAGGGTGAAGAGGGCTTTCCAGGTAGAGGGATTGCCAAGAGACACGCCATGAGGCGTGGAGCTGAGAAGCTCAGAACTTCAGCTGGTTCCCACGGCAGACGAGGGGAGGTGGCATGTAACACTCAAGGAATGAGGACGGCAGTTGGGCCATCTTACAGCTTGACCCCTCACACAGTCCGTCATGCTGACCTCACATCCTCTCAGAAAAGGCAGTAAAGATATCAAGAGGTTTTTCCCCATGGTGTCCTAGCTGCTATAAAAGAGTGTTGGTCCCTGGGAGAAACTTCCTAAAGACACCCAGACTCCAGTGGGAAGCCACAGATAAGGCACTAAAAGTCACCATGGACATGATCTATTTTTTTCAGTAAGATATCTATCTACCACCCATTGATGAATAACTTTATGGTAAACCTTTCAAAATAAAGTAGCTGTAAAATATACCTTTAGATAACTGAATAAATCTCTAAATAACAGATTTCTGTTAATCAGCCATGAAGCCCTCATCCTTCCCTTTCCCAAAAGCTGTGTCTCTGTCAACATCCCATCTGGAATGCCAAAACTATGAACACTGTGTGCTAGACAGTTTTTTAGAGACGCCAGTTAATAGGCTAGTTAAATGTTGAAGGGCATGTAAAAAAAATTATAGCTCTGGGTTTGGAGGAGTCAATCTAGAGATTTTCTCTCATAGAGAAATTTGCTAGTATGGCTAGTTATCTTTTGAGGTTAGTCCTAATTTTTTAATAAGGTACCCCTGACATTTTACATTTTTTAGAATACTACGGTGGGCTGGGAAGAAACAAGACTCCATAGTGTTTATTCTTAATTTCTTCTCCCCTTAACCTTGTACATCTGTTTGGCTAATGGTTCATGTAAGAGAAAAAGTCTGACCTAAATCTAGAGGCTGGAGCCTTCTGGTTCCTGAGACATGGAACAGGCAAGAACACTTCAAGTCCACCTGCGGCAGGCCACACTTTATAAGGGGGCCCATAGAGAGGTGGGGGTCTGCCTCTTCGATAAATCTTGGGGTGAAGACAACTAACCCAATGGATTCCTGAGAAGGTCCAGCTATTTTGAGCATTCAGAATAAATATTACTCCTGGTATCTTGCTCACTTGTACAGAGTCAAGAGAGAAACTGTAATGCTTCTCATGCTGGTTTCTTTTGAGTGACTCTTCGAATATTGAATTGAACTGTTACACTCTTATAAAACCAAGAAGATAATTACCCTCTAAGATTGAAATTTCTCAAAAATCGCTACAACCGCATGGGCTTTCCACATGCTGCCCTCCTGGTAAGAAACAGGTCAGTCACCTACCTTCCCCCACCTGCTCACCCTCCACTACTCAGGCCTCCCTCCAGAAAAATAAATAATTACAATGTTCCTCATAGACCTGGTGAGTATTCATGATAATTAGAAAATAAAAATTACTAATCATTTAAGAGTAATCCACAGTTTTAAGGATGAAAGTGAAATTGAAATAGAACAGACAGATTCCACTGAAACAGAAAAAAAGCATTAGAGAAACATAATGAAGGAAACTGGAAAGAACTAAAAATAATTCAATGAGATCTGGGTGGGGGAGGGAATTCTACAAAAAAGAGAAGAGACATTATAATAATAAAGAATTTTGTTGGTAAAAATTTTGATGTGTCCATTTTAAAATTTCAATAGAGGCAGTGGAAAATAAAATGGATGCTAATCAAAGCCTCATTCATAATATGGTAAATGAACTGGAAAATAACATTACACACAGAGAGAAATGGACAGAGTGGTAAACAGGCAAAAAAGGATAAACCTAATGGAAGATAGTTCCAGGATACCAAACAGCCCAATAATTCAGAAACAGATAAAGAAATGGAGAAAGAGAAACAAAGAAATAAGAGAATATTTCTCTGAGTCGAGTTTTCAGATCAAGGCTCCCGATTGTCCGGCCAAATTAACAATAAGAAAAAAACATTCTATATGACATGGAATATTTTCTGAACTCCAAGGACAAAGGGCCAGTCTCACAAGCTCCCAGAGAGCAGTTTACTAATAATGAATCAGAATAGGGAGAGGAGTTCCCTCCACAACTCAGGAAGCTGCAATGGAGTAAACACTACTTACAGTTTTCCAGAGAAAAAAGACTAGAATTAAAGGCAGCCAAGATATAACTGAACAGAGAAGGAGAGGATTTAAAACTTATCTCCCAGTAACTGAGTGATTAAGTAGACAAAAATGTATAAGAATATAAAGAATTTAAGGAATATAAATTGATATATGAGCTATGCATAGAATAAAAACAGGATAGTCATTTTTACTTATGCTTGTGGAATACTCTAAAAATGAATATGTACACACAGAAAAAAAATTTTTATCACTTGTTAAGGAGGTTACTTCTTTTTTTTCTATATTTTTACTGTTGACACCATCACAGATGTCCCCTCGCTTTGCCCTCCTGAGTCAGGCCATCGCCACACTGTTGTCTGTGTCTACAGGTTATGTGTGTATGTTCTTTGGCTTAATCCCTTCATCGAAATTTCATCTTAATAAGTTCTGACAATGCATATTTTATGACAACATCTTTGGACTTAAAATAAACTAAAATTTAAAATTTGTGGTTATTTAGAGGTAGTAAACATTCAAATATTCTATATCAAAAGCTATTGTCTACAGTCAAAGGAAATCTGACAGCTTAAGATTTCACAAGTAAGAAAAATTTAAAACAAACAGAATAGCCATTCAATTTAAGAAAGGAGAAAAATACAGGAACTGGAAATTAATAAAGATAAGAGCAGAAATTACTGATTTAGGAAACAATAGTAATAGTTAACATTTATAGAGCATTTGCCATATACCAATTACAGAATAAGTGCTTTGGAAGCATTGTCTTATTTAATCTTCATGATAACTCTAAGAGATAATATCCATTATGAAAAATAACAGTCACAGATCTTCCTGAGGCCAATAACTGCATCGGACTCTATTAAGGAAAACAGAACTACAGTTGTTATTGTGGTCTTTTATGGAACTCCTTCAGCCTTTGATAAGTTTAGAAAATAAAAGACCAACAGTCCCAGCAAAACAAAACAAAACAAAACAAAAAAATACCTCAGGCAGCTTGAATAAGACAAGGTGGAATACACATCTATCTATAATTCTCTCATGCAACTCTGATGTATGCTTGGAATTAATAAACATAACTAATATATTAAGACCCCAATGAAAATTGAATCTGAGAGGATGGATCTTACACAGGTCATTGTCTTTGTCTAGAATTTAATACAATATATCAGGAGATTAATATAATAGAAAAATCTTGGAATTGTAACTATATCCTCATCTGAAAGTATATAATATTAGGAAAATAACAAATAAATTTTTTTCACAAAATTTATGGAGGAGGATAAACCTAGAAATAAAATCATATTAACAGCCTGAAATATTTTGAATACTAAACAAAAAGGAAATAAATCAATTATTCAACTCAAGAAATTCTGATATTTGAAAACTAGCAAAGAATAACTTCTGAAAGTAAAACAATTATTTTTAAACAGATATAAAGAATTGTTGAAGTTTTTTGCTCTTTTTGTTTCTTTCTTTTTCTATTCTAATTCACTCTGAGTGAACTCAAGTTTGTATCATAATTGCATTTTTTTCTCAGCATTGATTCTGTTCTGAACTGCTTCAAAAATTGATTTTAGTGATGGGATTTCTTTGTGTTCTTTCCTGATTTCATTCAGCTACCCTTTCCAGGTATGCCTACCTCCCATCTCATGGTCCTTTCTTGTCACCTGCAGTAGAAACTATTGTACCATCGGTCCAGCATTCTTTCCAATGAATTGCTTATTCCCTCACGCAGTGGCATTAGGAGTTCACTGGATTGCACAGGAGCCAAAGTAGGACAAATCAGTCCTTTTTCCTTTGCAAGCCAAAGAAAGAGGGAGACATTAGTCAGGCTCTCCCTGGGAATGTAGATCTTTGAAATATAAAGCCTGATGCTTCTGGGAGGCTTTTTAATGCCACACGGCCTGGTCTGTAGCGAAAACGTGGAATGAAGCAGATGCATGGAGGGGCACGGAAGTAAGGAGGCAAGGCAACTGCCCATCGATAGACAAGGGGAGGGAGAAGCTGCGGTATATACATGCAATGGAATATTACTCAGCCTTAAAAAAAGAATGAAATCCTAAGATTTGTGACAGCATGAATGAACATAGAGGGTGTTACGCTAAGTGAAATAAGTCGGACAGAGAAAGATAAATACCATATGATTTCACTTGCATGTGGAATCTAAAGAACAAAAATAAATGAACAGAATAGCAACAGACATGGATACAGAGAACAGATGGATGGCTGCTAGAGGGGAGAGGGATGGGGGTTAGCTGAAAAAGGTAAAGGGACTGAGAAGCATAAATTGGTAGTTATAGACTAGTCGTTGGGATGCAAAGTACAGCATAGAGAATATAGCAAATAATATTGTAATAGCTCTGTATGGTGGCAGGTGGGTACTGGAAATATCAGGGGGAATCACTTGTTAAGTATGTGATTGTCTAACCACTATGCTGTACATCTGAACTTAACACAAAACAATATTGAATGTAAATGCTAATTGACAAATGAAAAATCTAAAAAAACAAGGCTCTCTCGTGCTGGTGCAGTTCATTCTCGTGGCCCAGTCACATCCCAGCACCTCTCTTTTCCCTTTTCTTAGCTGCTGGGAACCAAAAGAATCCTCACTCAACACCTTGCCTTACTTTTGCATTTCTTCTACATTTCTAGTCATTATTTTTCTCTGACTCCACTGAGAATACAAAGTTGACTGTTTAAATACCCAGCCTTCCTTCCTTCAATCAATCTTTTCTGCACGGGTGCCGCTCCTCAGCGCCTCAAGCACCGCATCCTCCACGTTTCTACCACCACCTCCACGGAGGCGCTTTTTTCTCTCTGTTGCGGCAATCCACTACTGAAGGAGACAAGCCCATCCAGTTGTGGGTGGACTCTCTTTATTTTTCTCCAGCGCCGCTGGATGAACACATCCCCTAGTCACAGATCTGAAGGCCTACAGCCCTTCTCCATGTGACTCTGCCACCCGCTGGTGGAATCCCCTGGCCTTCTTGCCCAGACTGGTAGAGTTCATTTCTGGTCCTTCTGAGGCAGCCTTACATCTTCAATCAGCAAATGAAGAACCCTAATCCCTACATGAGCCACTTCAGCTTGTGCAGGCTCAGCTTGATCCTGCAGCTGATTTCCTATCTTGGAATGTCAAGTGCCACCCCCTGTCCAGTCGGCCCCCTGCTTCATGCAGTCCTGGCAGTACCCTCCCTCCAGCGCTAGAGGGTAAAGGTGCACAGTAGGGTGTGCTTGTTTGTAACACAGTGATGCACTTTGCCAACACCACTGGTTCTGTGTGGGAGACCACAGATTCTAAAACGGCCAGTTCCAGAGATAAAGACTGTATCATGTGGAAAATATAGTGTTGGAAAAGTATAGGACTTATATAAAGAGAATACGTTGTCCTGAGGAACATAAACCTGCAGGCCCCTGAGTGCTTCAGGTTTGGTAATATTTTTAGAGCAATAATTTTAAAAGAGATTAGAAATCAACTGAGGAAACCGGAGAGAAGACTGGGGTAGAACTGAGGGAAAGGCCCCCCCGCCCCACCTTCTGTCTGCGGTGTGGGTGCTCTCTCTTGTCATCCACTGTACTTCATGCTTTCTGAAAGTCACTATAAAGTCCCAATATAAATCACAGCACCAGAGAAGTACAAGCTAAAAGTTATTCATGAATAGTTAACAAAAAGTGAGATAAGAATGAAATAGGGTAGAATTACATGTTTTAACACTATTTAAAGGAGTCAATATTAAACATAAGGGAATTCAACCATAATGCAAAAAATAGAAATATTTTATAATATTTAAAATATTAATGGGATAAAATTGTTTCCATCATTACTTCAGCGTGGAACTAATGGCATTCCTAAAGGGTTTAACTGAAAGGAGTTAAAAGAAGGGTCAATTTACAGAGGACTGAGGAGTGTTAAGAGAACCAAAAAGGACTGGCGAAAGGAAATGGGAAACCACGACTACTTCTAGACATGAAAGGGGAAAAATGTTGTCAAACTAGCATTTGCCAGAACCAGTGAGGGCCACGTTACCAAGGGAGGATCAACCTGAGGGAAAGGAACAGCGTGGCCAGGTAAGGAGGGGACCTCTCTCCCTGAGCTCTTTCCTCCCACTCCCCAATCTTCTTCTTGTGTCTCTCAGGCCACAAAACAGAGAGAGATCAAAGAATGAATCTGGAAAGACAGAGAAATAACAACCTGAAGGAAAAAGAATTTAAGGCTAGAAAATTATAACAAAAATAAAAACATGATGGCAAAGGTGAGAAATATTGGTAAATGTAAAATATTAAAACTCATTAAATAAAAAACTAGAAAAGTATAGTCCCAGTGAGATTATAGAACAAAAACAAGAATTAGGGGCTAGAAATCTGAGTCAAAATATGCTGAAACACTAATCAAGTAAGTAAGCTTCCAAGCAAAATAATTTATTTTAGAAAATGAAACCAAGAAAGGAAATTCTAATGTTAAAAAGACATGATAAAAATTAGAATGCAACAATGAAAATAAAACCAACACAAACTGAGGCAAGAATATACACAAAAAAGTAACTTAACTATATGTACTTTAGTAGAATTACTTTCATTATTTCTATTTTTGTACTTTATATATTTGCAGATGTTTAAAATAATATGTCTTATTTTATCATCATAAAGAGAAAAAGTATTTGAAAATAAGAAACACATGTAAACACAGCCTAGTTAGTCTGCTGATAATCAGTTATACATCAATTAAAAGACTTTATAACATGGGAAACTGTTCATAATTAATTTACCAAAAACCACACCAAAAGTTAGTGAGTAAATGAAATTGTTCTGCTGTGTTGTATCCACCTTCTCTCAGCTTTTTTTAAAACTTAGTCTCAACAGTGCCTCTCTCTCAAGGTTTCTGCCACAATTATTTTATCTCTTCCCCTCTTAGGTAGAGAAGATATAAGCATCTCTCTGCTTTTATTATACACGATTTCAAATAATTCGGGGAAGCAGATGCAGTATGTTTGGCATCTAAAACCCTAATATGAATATTCCAATATTGAAAAACACATATGAAAATGTCCTTGTATTGCTTTCCCAAGGCAAGCGATTGTGCAGTATAAGCACAAAAGAAAGTGGGGGTGGGGGGTCCAGCAGAGGCCACGCGTGGTCCTCCCTCACCACCAGCACAGGGCTCCCAGCCCCACAGCTGCCGCCACCACCCACCGCTGGTGGGTTTTTAGAGTCATCCCACCACCACCCTGTCCGCCATGAGAGACATTGAAAGACATGTCTATTGAGAATCACCACATATTTTTTTGTGGTGTATTTTTCAATCCAAAACATTTTTCAACCTTTACTTTCTATAGCTTATATTGTGAAAACAAGAGTTTTTTTCTTTTTCCTAATACAGTAAACATTGATTCAATATTTTTAGAAACAGTGCCAGTCCCTCTACCCCCAATGGTACAGAAATTCTCTTAGACTCATGAACTTTCTTTCTCATTATTACCTGGATAATCACAGCCAAGCTGAGAACTAGGGTCCTAGAAAATAGCAGAAAGACCCTGAAGATCTCAAATGATTTGTTTCTCTAAGGAAGATGGAAAAATGTCTTCTTGCTCCTTACATTTTCTCTTTTGTATAATAAAGTCATGTTATCTCCAAGTGTGCATTTTGCTACTTGTTTGGGATTTGCAAGGTTAAATTGCCAAGTGGAAACTCTTGGCCTGATCATCCCAACTTTGGTTAGGTAAACCCATGCTCAGGAAAATGCTCCCTGGTTAAGGCAGACTCTCCAAGGACAAAGGGACAGTGTTGAACACACTGGACTTTCCTGTCATTTGTCTTCTCTACCAGAGCACCCAGAAGAATCCACAGTCAGTGGCTTTTTTTTTTTTTTGTATGGAAGCAAAGTCCATTTCCACTGCCCTGTACTTCTGTTCCTGACATTCTACATTTAAGAGAAAGTCCAGACATCAAACAGAAATATAAGGGGAAGCTAAAAACTGAATATAAATAAATAAAGTAAGCCTTGAATAATGGGAGTTGTTGATGTTACTATAATTGGTCCTTGCAGCTTTATGGAACAGATGGGAGTCCTAAAAGATCTTAAGAAAAGATAACTGGAGGTTGGCATATATTATATAACTGTCATATTTTGAACTGAAGGGGAGTCCTGGGGGGAAATAACTAAATTAGGAGCATGTAAAACAAATGTGTTTATTGTTATCTATTATTTATGGCCCTCTGGATAGCTGGTAGTTCATTTGACCATACTTCTGCCTAAACCAATTTAAATTAATCTAGCTGGTAAATTGAATAATACTGTATCAACTGCTTTGCTGCAATCAAGATATATTGCATATACTCAACTCTCTTAATCTAGTAACCATATTTTCCAACGTTGATGGATAATTGCCCTTAAGTGCATCTCTGCCCTCCCTGCTTTTAGGTCTGGTTGATAGGATCATTGCTGGAAGTGGTATGTTCCCAGGACCATTTTGAGAATGCAATTTGGCTTAACTCTGCTATCAGTAATATCAGTACAATCTGAGGGTTCTAAAGGCTATTAGCTTTCTCTAATGGTCTTTGACTCCCTTAAATAATGACCAGAAAGGGTGCAACAGACAAGAGGAAACAAACTTCAACTTTCAACTCCCTAATCTTTTCTCTACTGCAGTATGAATGTTCACAGTTATTCATAAACACATACTCCTGAAGGAAAAAAACACTTCTGTAAAGATTTCTGTGCTATGTCAATGAATTCAGAGAATACAGTCTAATCAATCCTGTAATTTCCCAAAATAAATTTGAAACTGCAATCAATGTTTCCCTTTATACTTTCCTTGGACATTTATATCTTGGCATAGCAAGAAGCTATCAAGAAAGAGTTTGATAAAAAGTCTTGCTCTGTAGACCTGTATTAACAGCTAAGCTAAAAACATTTCAATAATGCATGAAATCCCAAGTCCTTTCAGCAATATGACAGGCTGGAATTATGAGCCAGTGCACTTTCTGTTTCTTTTTAAACAATTGGTAGGTATTCAGATTGCTGTAAAATCTCAGCTTGTATATGCCTCTATCCTGGCCGAGAGATCTTTTCTTCTAGTTTTCATCACTGTTTGCTTGTTCCTTTAATGTTTGATGTTAGAGCTACAATTTTATGAACTTAGTTTAGATGCCCTCTTCACTTTTTAGCCTTGAGTTTCCGAAAACTCACTTGATCGTTATTTTTGATAGCTGAAATGGCAGCCCTGGTAGACTTGATAACCGTGCTCCTGCTCCAGCGCATGCACTGGAGGGGGGTTTCCAAGTGTGACTGGCTAAATGTGGGTCTGCCTTTGCCTGCTGCTTCTCCTGATCCATGAATCCCAATGTGGATGTAGCATTTAGTCCCAGCAGTGTCACTCTGGACAGGAGAACAGGGGCTGCCTGTTTTAGATCATAGAGAAAACCACACGTTTCCATGGATTGTAGTTCTTTTCGGCTGAAGAATAAAGGAGACCCACAGAACCTTGGCAGGGTTACACATTATGGAGATGAGAATAATCTCTAAGTAATTATATCTCTAAAGCTGAGGGAAACCACTATGACAAGAGAAAAAACATAGAAGCAGGTAAACAAACAAAATTAATATGCTTCTCTTTGTCATATCATCAAATAAGACTGTTGATACATGAGTACATTCTGGTTTTACCTTGAGTTTTACATTTGTACACAAATGTGTACATCTAATATATACTTACATAATAGGAATGTATTCATATGTGTTCAGATCAAAATAAAAATGAGATAATATATGGAAAAGTTCTCCATTCTTTACCCTACATTTAAAGTATAAGATTTATCATGTATAGATTCATAGGCCTAAGAAGCGAGATGCTCCTTCAGCACCATCACATGGTTCTCCAGCTGAAAGTGTGTGTGTTACCTGATTCTTCACTGACATTTCCAAGTAATTATTTATCATACGGCTTCCCAACACAGATTCTTCCATAAATTGAAAACTATAAATCATAAAATATTTACCAGAGGAACCCAGATTACTGTCCCAAATCTTCTCTGGTTTCAGATACAAGTGTTAAGGCAATATTTCACAAGGCATGACTATGTATAACTTCTCCATGAACATCCATGTGAGTTATTCTCACACATTAGCTAACTCTCCATGTTTCTACATACATATGTGCTTACACACATACATGTATACCATATATATATAGTGTGTATAGTGTGTGTGTGCACACGCGCTGCCCAGAGCAATGCTCCCCCTTCGTTACCCCACTGCCTTTCTCCACACCTGTCTGTGGCCCCTCACCCTGGCCTACTGGCCAGGAGAAGTGTGAAAGCCTGGGACCCTTCAACCCTCCAGCCTCTCTTTGCCCCTAGCACAGTCATTTTTGGGGGTCAGTCACCCTGTCTCCCGCTTGGCATTCCTAGTGGGAGGCTAGCACAGGCCCATTGTTCCTCAGGAATAACGGGCAAAAATAATAAAAGTGATAAAATGCCCACATTTAGTATTATATTCTGATCTCTACTTCCATTTATTGTAAGTAATGCAGTGCCTATGAATAGCCCTTCCTTCCCACCTCTTTCTTCTACAAGTGGAAGTGATAACAATGAGAGGAGGAGGGCAGATGGGCATGAAATGCTTTCTGGACGTTAGAGGCTGTGATTATCATTTCCTGTATGCAAGGTCTTCTTCTATGTTCTGTAGGAGAAATCAAGAATGAGAAACAATTTTGGTTTCCAGAAGCCTTACAAATATATCTTGCTAATACAAGTCAATATTGCTTCAAAAATTGCAAGTCTCTCTTCAAAATTCAAATGACCCTAAGATATGCTTTGCCTTCTCAAACAATTTATTACCATCTAACACCTTCAACTGCTAAACTCTGTGTAAACAGACACAGAATAGCATTTCTAGAGGATAAATCAGTAGAATGAAGAAGGATGTGGACATGGAGTAAAAGGATACCAAAACTAATCTTGCCACTTCCCTATTTTCCAAAGTGCCTACGGTGAACAACGGTGCCTTCCTCACTCGTGGGAAGTAAATGTCACTCCGGCTTTCTGTGACACTGAATAGACTAAAGCCCCCTCACTGTCATCACCCTTTTATTCATGAAGAAGAGCAAAGAGTTTACCTGTCTTTCATAATCCTAATACATACCAATGACTAATATGTTTATAACTGGTTTAAAAATTATTTTTCTACTCTCTAACTTTATATTTTTGCCTCCCTGCACAGTCTACTCTTTCTTCCCATAAATCATTCAGTAAAATCTTTGCTGAGTAACTAAAATGTCTGAGGCACCCATTTCAGCAACATGTAAGTAGAAATAAATATTTCAAAACAATAACAACAAGCAAGGCTATCTCCGTGAAGAGAGAAGGTGGCATTCCGCCTGGGGAAATGGGACATAGAGAAACACTTAACAGTACAGTACGACAGAAATGCTGTGGGGATTATTCTAAGGCATCAAATGAAATGGGTCATAGGGGAGCTGGCAATAAGGATTTGGCATTTTAAATTTATATAGTGTGGTAATTAAATCTTTAGTCCATGGAGTCAGAAAGAGCTAGATCCGGATTCTGCTCTTATTAGCTGTGTAATGTTGGGTAACTTACTTAACTGTTTAAGCTCCAAGTACCTCATCCTTAAAACAGGTATCAGAATGTCACCTAATATGTCCAGTAATATTTGAGAGTCTACCATATGCCAAGCTCTAAAGATACTGGTTATGTACAAGCCTTCATTAAACAATAAGCAAGGAGTCAAATTGTGAAAAGCATTCTGAAAGGGAAATAGAAGAATGGAAAAAAATAAAACTAACCCTAAAAGAAGAACTCTTCTGAGAAACTGGTCTTTGATGGAGACCTACATGCCATGCTGTGGGTAGTGCACTTGATGTGGGTGAGGAGAGTTGGGCAGCCTGTGGTTAAAGGTGGTCAGTGCCATCAAGGAAGGACAGAAGCCTGATGACTCGGCAGAGATGGAGAGAAGGTGTGGACAGAAGAGGAGGCCAAGGACTCTGACAGACAATGGCTTTCAGATGACTAGTAAGCCATAGTACAGATGTTAGACTAAGTATAGTTAGAACGTATGGAAGGGTTTTAAGTATAGCACTTCATTTAAAGAAGTTACAAGAATTATATGAGAAACTGCATGTAAAATGTCACTCCCTCCTTCTCTCCCTCTTCCTTCCTTCCTTCCTTCCTTCCTTCCTTCCTTCCTTCCTTCCTTCCTTCCTTCCATCCATCCATCCATCCGTCTTTCCTTTTTTTCAAATCAAGGGCTCTTTCTACTTCAAGGGAAGTAATACTAATTCATATCTCACTCATTGTAAAAGAATCTATGTGTTAAGAAACAAGTTATTGAATAGCCTACTTCTGAGTCATCTTATGGATGCATAGTGTGCCATAGAGCTGTGTTTCCTAGAGTGGTGCCCAGGGGGCTCACCTCCTGATTCAATTCTGATGGGAATAAATATAATACATTATTTTAAAACAAACACGTTATTTTTAAGGCACATATAAAACACCCCCCACTCCACCCACCCTTGGAATAGTGTTCATTCTTCTCTAATAAAAGGGAGAATTTCGTGGGAAAGTTTCATAAGCCCTGATGGTAAAAGCTCCAACTAAATCGCAATGCTACTATTATTCCAAGGAAAGATAGGGAGGTTGAGAGAGGCCTTGGAGGCCTAAGGGAGACTAAACAAGGCTTTGCAGGAGTGGTAAAACGGATGGGTAGAGAGAAGGGAAATGTGTTCTAGGCAGGGGACATAGCTAAAGAAAATGCACACGTTAGTTCACACCCGTTCAGCTGGAGGGATAATCAGGGGAGTGATGGATAGGACAGGGTAAGGGTTAGGGGTGGGGTTGGAAAGTATGCAGTAAGACCAGAGAGAGACAGGTAGGATGAGGCTGCAGTGTGATGACTAATTCCAGGGTGAAAAAAAAAAGTATGATTTTGACTCAACAAGCTTCTTTACTCTCTAAGGCACAAAATAAATTTGTGCAAAATTGTGAGTATGAAAAAGTAGCCTCAGAGATATAATAAAATCACTAAGTATAAAGACATTTCCCCTTATTTACACTGATAAAGAAAACAGTAATTGATAGAGATGAATGTCACTGCATGCTAAACTAGGTTTCATTCAATGGAATAGAAAAAAAATGAATCTGGGATCAGATACCTTCAAATGAAAATGCATGATCACGAGTTTCTTCAAAACCCAGGAAGGGAGCACATACATTAAGTATTTAATATAGTACATTCTACTGCATTGCATAGCGCATTGATTCATATCCATACAGCATCAATTAATCAACTATACAGTGGATTGTTCATTTACCGAGTATTAAGTCAGCCTGAAAGAACCTCATACAATCATAAAATTAAAAGAATGATACTAGTAAAGATTAAAACTTTTAAATAAACTTATTATAAGAAAACCGGCAATGCTCTATTAACAGAAAACTTACTTAATAAGTTTAACAGAATTAACAAAAACTAACACAAAAAGGCCACTCAGTGTTTGAGTGCCATTTGCCCACTTTCACACTGGCCTCCAAAATGCTAAAAAAGTAACTCTCCCTGCTTATATACATTGTAAGTTATACATAACTTACAGATCTTTTCTCATTCTTAATAATGTGCTGAACTTTTGCATATAAAATTTCAGAAGACAGCATTTGTCTTAAACTTTTGTAGATCTTTGGGAAAGCCAGTCAAAAGAAAGACAATGGAGCTATTTTTAGGACATGTTCCTACATTTTTACTGCCTTTTAATGAAAGAGATCCTTGGTTTTTGAGGAGGATATGATAAATGGTAGGGAGTGTGAAGTTTAAAAGAACATATATCTTGGCTATCAATTCAATAATTTGGATACAACCGCTGTTGGTGAGATCTTTTAATTTTTCTCCCAGCAATGTATAGTCCATTTGGGAACCGTTCACACATTTAAGTTGTATTTACACATTAGAATTGTGTTTTGGTGAAAAAGGTGATAAAGATATGGAAATTTTCAAAGGGGAAAAAAGAATCAGATAAATAAAATTTTTAAAAACCCAATCTTTAAGAGCTTTCATTCATATTCACTTTGAGACAACATACAAAATGCTGAGCACATGCATCTGGGTGAAAATTTGTGATTTCAAAAATAAAGAGAAAAGTTCTACAATCCTCCAGAAAAAAGGAAAGAAAGAACCTAGAGAAACTAAAATCAGACTGCATTAGATTTTTATGAGTCAGATGCTAGAAGACAACGGAGCAAATTATTCAGACATCCAGATTTCCAGGAAAACACTTTGAATCTGCAATTTTTTATTTATGTATCATACACATATATGTTTATTTTGAAGAGATATGTTCATATGTTTCAAAAATCAAAACAACATAAAAATATGATCTACAAAGAGAAGACTCCTTTCTTTTTTTTAAATTTTAATTGTTGTTCAAGTAAAGTTTTCTGCCTTTTATTCCTATCCCAGCCCACACCCCTAGCCCTCCTCACCTCCCTCCCATTTCCACACCCTCTAGCTTTTGTACATGTGTCCTTTATACTTGTTGCTCTAAACCCTTCCCCTTTTCCCCTGAAATTCCCTCCCCTCTCCTCTCTGGTCACTGTCAGCCTGTTCTCTATTTCAGTGTCTTTTGTTACATTTTGCTTCTTTGTTTTGTTGATTAGCTTCCTGTTAAAGGTGAGATCATATGATATTTGTCTTTCACCAACTGGCTTATTTCGCCTAGCATAATGCTCTCCAGTTCCATCCATGCTGTCGTGAAGGATAGGAGTTCCTTCTTTCTTTCTGCTGCATAGAATTCCATTGTGTAAATGTACCATAGTTTCTTGATCCATTCATTTACTGATGGGCACTTAGGTTGCTTCCAACACTTGGCTATTGTAAATTGTGCTGCTATGAACATTGGGGTGCATAGGTTCTTTCGGATTGGTGTTTCAGGGTTCCTAGGATATAATCCTAGCAGTGGAATTGCTGGGCCAAAAGGTAGGTCCATTTTTAGTTTTCTGAGAAAATTCCATACTGTTTTCCATAGTGGTTGTACCAGTCTACAATCCCACCAACAGTGCACTAGGGTCACCTTTTCTCCACAACCTCTCCAACACTTGTTTGTTGCTTTGTTTATGATGGCCATTCTGACCAGTGTGAAGTGTTATCTCATTGTGGTTTTAATTTGCATCTCTCTGATAGCTAGCGATATTGAGCATCTTTTCATGTGTCTCTGGATCCTCTGTATGTCCTCCTTGGAGAAGTGTCTGTTCAATCAAGTCCTTTGCCCCTTTATTAATTAGGTTGTTTGTCTTCTTAGAGTAGAGTCATGTGAGTTCTTTATATATATTGGAGATTAAACCTTTGTCTGAGGTATCATTGGCAAATATGTTTTCCCATACAGTTGGTTCTCTTTTCATTTTAATGCTGTTTTCTTTAGCCATGCAGAAGCTTTTTATTTTGATGAGATCCCATTTGTTTATTCTTTCCTTTATGTCCCTTGCTCTAGGGGACATATCATTGAAAATGTTGCTGTGTGAAATATCTGAGATTTTCCTGCCTATGTTCTCCTCTAGGACTTTAATGGTATCATGACTTACATTTAAATCTTTTATCCACCTTGAATTTATTTTTATGTATGGTGTAAGTTGGTGCTCAAATTTCATTTTTTTGCACATAGCTGTCCAGCTCTCCCAACATCATTTTTTGAAGGGGCTATTTTTACTCCATTTTTATTGCTGCCCCTTTGTTGAATATTAATTGACTGTAGAGACTTGGGTTTATTTCCGGGCTCTGTGTTCTGTTCCATTGGTCTATATGCCTGTTTTTATGCCAGTACCAGGCTGTTTTGATTACAGTGGCCTTGTAATACAGTTTGGTATCAGGTATTGTGATCCCTCCTACTTTGCTCTTCTTTCTCAAAATTGAAGCAGCTATTTGGGGTCATTGATGGTTACATATAAATTTTTGAAGTGTTTGTTCTATGTCTGTGAAATATGCCATTGGTACTTTAATAGGAATTGCACTGAATCTGTAAATTGCTTTGGGTAGTATGGACATTTTGATGATGTTAATTTTTCTGATCCATTAACATGGTATATGTTTCCATTTGTTTGTGTCTTCCTTGATTTCTTTCTTCAGTGTTTTATAGTTTTCTGAATACAGGTCTTTTACCTCCTTGGTTAGGTTTATTCCTAGGTATTTTATTTTTCTTGTTGCTATATCAAATGGACTTTCTTTTAAATTTCTGCTTCTGATGTTTCATTGTTGGTATACAAAAATGCTTTTGATTTCTGGATATTGACTTTGTATCCCACTGTTTTGCCAAATTCATTTATTAGGTCGAGCAGTTTTTTGGCGGAGTCTATAGGATTTTCTATGTACACTATCATGTCATCTGCAAACAATGACAGTTTTGATTCCTCCTCTCTGATTTGGATGCCTTTTATTTCCATTTCTTGTCTGGTTGCTGTGGCTAAAACTTCCAATACTATGTTGAATAGAAGTGGTGAAAGTGGACAGCCTTGTCTTGTTCCTGATCTTAGGTGGAAAAGATTTTAGTTTTTGCCCATTGAGTATGATGTTGGCTGTAGGTCTCTCATATGTGGCCTTTATTATGTTGAGGAATGCTCCTTCTATTCCCACTTTGCTGAGTGTTTTTATCATAAATGGGTTCTGTACCTTATCAAATGCTTTTTCTGCATATATTGATATGATCATGTGATTTTTGTCTTTGCTTTTATTTGTGATGTATTATATTTACTGATTTGCAAATGTTGAACCATCCTTGCATCCCTGGGATGACTCCCATTTGGTCATGGTGTGTGATCTTTTTAATGTATTATTGGATGCGGTTTGCGAATATTTTGTTGATGATTTTAGCATCTATGTTCATCAACAATATTGGCCTGAAGTTTTCTTTCTTTGTGGTGTCTTTATCTGGTTTTGGGATTAAGATGATGCTGGCTTCATAAAAAGAGTTTGGGAGGAGAGGACTCCTTTCTCTTTCCCCATCCTCTCCCTTACAGATGGCAATTTTATTTGAGTTTTTTGCTGTGTATTCTAATGTTTTTATAAATGTATAAACAAATATGAATATATATTTATTTCCAAGTTTCTTACACAAAAAATAGCTTACTATAAATATTGTTCTATTACATTTATCACTTAACAAATGTTGGGACCTCACCATGTTGGTACCCAGATTTTATCATGTCACTCTTTTCTACAGCTTCCTACAACTGTGTTGTGTAGGTTCACCAGAATTCACGTGAGTAGCCCTTTATTGTTGAAGACTCAAGCAGTTTCCAGTCTTGTAGCATTAGAAACAACCCTGCAATTACTATTATATATATAAGTAATTTCTTAAATGCCCATATGTGCCTGTAAGATTACATCCCAGCAGTGGGATTACAAAGGAAGGTTAGATGAATTTTAGTAAAAATACCAAATTTCAATCCTTCAGAATTGTTCCACTTTGGAATCCCAAAAACAATGTATGAGAACACTAGTTTTCCTCCAGTTTTGCTAGAAGAATTTGTCAGCCTTTCAGATGTCTGCCAATAAAATGTTAAAAATGGTATCTCACTGTAGATTAAACCTGCATTTCTCATATTAGCATTGAGGTGTTGCCTCTTTTCCTATATTTTGAGGGGGCATTTATGTATTTATCTGTGAACAACCTCATTACTGTTTTTATCTCAATTTCTGAGAGTTATCTATATATTAGGGAATTAGTCTCTGTTGATAATATGAATTAAAATCCTAAGTCTATCACCATCACAAAATTCTCATTTATCTTTTGAGTTTGTGGATGGTGTATTTTTCATTCCATGTAGAAGTTCTTGATTTTTATCTAGTCAAAAATATCATTTTTGCCTTTAATGACTTCTAGATTTTGCATTATAATAAAAAGGCTTTCCAAGTTGTGAGGATATAAAAGAATTCAACAATTCTTTCCTGTAGCATTTGTATGATTTTATTTTCAACACTTCAATCTTTGATCCACTTGGAATTTGTCCCGGTGTAATATGTGCGACATTAACTTACTCCAGATGGCTAACGAATTGTTCTAATATGACTGATCAAAAGCTCATGTTTTTTAATGAACAGAAACCATGGGTCAATTTTTGTTTGTAACTTCAGACTGGGCAAGGTTTTACTAAACATAATACAGCATTCAGCAGCTATGAAAAGTTAAGACTGGCACCCTGGCACTTATAAAAATAAGAAACTTCATCTTTATTCATTTTTTTCTGATGACAGCTTTATTGTATATTAAATTCCTGAATACATTTTGCATAGTTATGTGTCTGTTCATGCACAAGTATTACACTACATTCTCTTCTTTCTCTTCTGAGGTTTATCATATACTTCATATCTCTTAGGACTAGTTTCTCCTCAGTGTTCTTTTCAGCCAGAGTATTAATACATCATCTGTACACTCTATGTGTGTTTACCACCCAAAGTCAAGTCTCCTTCTGTCACCATTTATTGCCCTTTATCCTCTTCTACCTCTTCTCACCCCTTTCTCTCTGGTAATCACCTCATTGTTGTCAGTGCCTATGAAGTTTTTTAGTTTTTTGGCTTAATACCTTTGCCTTTTTCACCCAGCCCCCCAAACCTCCCCTCTAATAGCTGTTTATCTGTTTTATGTATCTATGAGTCTGTTTCTATTTTGTTTTTTTGTTGATTTTGTTCATTAGATTCTGACAAAAGAGAATTCTCATGCACTGTTGGAGGGAATACAGATTGGTGCAGCAATCATGAAAAATGGAGTTTTCTCAAAAACAATTAAAAATGGAACAGCCTTATGATGCAGCAATTCCACTTCTGGGAATATATCTGAAGAAACCTGAAACACTAATTCAAAAGAATATGTGCACTCCTATGTTTATTGTAGTGTTATTTACAATTGTCAAGACTTGAAAGCAGCCCAAGTGCCCATGAGTAGATGAGTGGATAAAAAAGATGTAGTACATTTAAACAGTGGATTACTATTTGACCATAAAAAAAGAAATCTTACCTTTTGTGACAGCATGGATGGACCTGAAGAGTATTATGACAGCCAGAAAGAAACAAATACCCGTTTATTTTTTATGTGAACTTCAAACTCATTTTATGTAGTCCCATTTGGTATCAAATTTAAAATCATATTAAATTAAATTTTTTAAAAAACAAGCAAAAGAACTTAGGGCAAATAGACACCCTTAGTATTGCATCTTGCTATCTGAGAGTATATTATGAGTTTCTATTAATTTAAGTTTACCTTTATGTATTTCAGAAGTGGTTTAAAGTTTTTTCATACAAAGTTTACACATTTCTTGCTAAGTTTAGGCATATGGTTTTATTCTTTATGTTGCTATTAAAAATGGGGTCTTCCATTGTGCCTTTGAACTGGTTGATTTTGTTTAGGTAAATTTTATATATGTATTAATTCTATATTTTATCATATTACTATATTATCTTATACTACTAGTGTTCTGTTTTCTTACATAGTGTCTGAGGTTTTCCACAAATAACATTATATCAACTACAAATAGTAACAGTTTTATCACCTCCTTTCCAATATTTTATACCTCTAATTTCCTCTCTTGTCTAACCTATAGGTTAATCTCTTTCAGACAAGGTTAAATTGCAGTAGTGATAATGGGCATTCATTCCTGTCCTTGACTTTAGTGAAAATGCCTACAATATCTCCCTATTACATATGATGCTGGCTTTTAGATAAATATATATAGATAGATATATACTCATCTATCCATATATAGAAAGATAATCAAATTAAGAAAGAATAATCATTTTAAATGATTCCTATATTATTGAGTGTTTTAAACAAAAATGAATGTTTACTTTGTCAAATGTCTTCTCCAAATCCAGGGAGATAATCATATAATCTATGTGAATAGCCTGACAATATTGAACCAAAGGCATATGGTTCTTTCTGCATTATCTACCCAATTTTCTATAAACCTAAAAACTGCTCTAAAAAATAAAGTCTATTCATTCAAAAAAATAATGTATTTTTTTAAAGAAAAGGTGACATAGGTTTCAAGATACAGTGTTAACTAAGAATGATTGAGAAGACAAGGAGATATTTAGAAATAGAAAGAGGACTTGTTAGCCTTGGCCTTAGAAAATCTTCCACTGAATCACAAACCTCCAGTAGAAAATAACTTCCCTCTCTATAAATTTAGTATCACCTAGAAGTTTTCAATTTTCTGATTTAACTTATATAAATGTACAAAAACCTGATTAGAGTTACAGAACATAGTTAAATATCATAACCCCAATGATGTAAAAATTATAATGTAACAATGAAAACTGGAAAGTGGAGGGTGAAGGAGAGAGGGACAGAGAGTGGACGTATGTTCTAATAACATTTGAAATGTTGCAATATGGTCATGCACCACCTAATGACAAAGATATGTTCTGAGAAACGTGTCATCGGGCGGTTTCATCGTTATGCGAACATCATAGAGTGCATTCCCACAAACGTAAATGGTGTAGCCTACCGCACAGGTGGGCTATATGGCATAGCCTATCGCTCTTAGGCTACAACTTGTACAGCATGTTACTGTCCAAAACAACACAAAACTAAATCAAGCAAAAGAAAATGATGCAATCAAGTGATGTGGTAACCACAAGAGTTATGAGGCTGCTGGTGTAACACGGCATACTGTTTTACAGTAAGCATTTTTTTAATGAGTAGAAAGAGCACAGTTACGATTATAATAAAAATATGTTATAGTAAATACATAAACCAATAACACAGTTGTTTATTATCATTATCAAGTACTATGTACTGCACACAAGTGTATCTGTTGTACTTTCACATGACTGACATACAGCAGGTTTGTTTGCACCGGCATCGCCACAAATACATAACACATTGCACTGTGATGGTACGACAGCTACGACATCACCAGGTGACAGAAATTTTTCAGCTCCATTGTAAGATTATAATGGGACTACTCTCACACATACAGTCCATCACTGACCAAAAATTGTCACACAGGCTTGACTGTACTGACTAAAATTGGTAACGAAATAGAAAATGTGGTGTATATTTTAATGATATAAAGAAAACAACTTTAAGGAATGAAAAATATATAACAAAATTTAAAGGTCAATAGAAAGGGCACATGATATTTGGTATGTGTTAATTGCTCATATTTTCATAGAGGAGAGTACACAAATAGTAACTAAAATTAATCAGGAATCAGAGATATAATTAGATTTTTCACAAGTTTAAAAGTATCTAGAATAATTAAAATCAGAAACTGTTACTAGTTGTGACCTCTCAAGTTTGGACTTGGTTAAGAGAATGGTGAAAAACACAGGAAATTACATTTTTTCTTTTGTATGGACCATGTATTATTTTAAAAAGGTAATCCATGTTCATGCATTAATTCAATAACCATCTATGCTGTGACTCTCTGATACCTAGACATGTTATGTAACCAGTACTCTTGAATGAATAAAGACATACAAAAACTGAATGAATTAATTTCAGTATCAAACTCTATTTCTTCCTAACACGGGGAATTTAAGAATCCCAGAAGGTGGTATACTACTCCTTGGACAGTCTTGTTTGCTGCTGATCCTGCTCCGAGTTTGTAATGGGGTTGTTACAGGCTGCTTTTACTCCACTTCTTATTTGCTCTGTCTGGATCCCTCATTTGATTCCCAGTCCAGTTACCCTTTCCTTTGAATCTACCCTTTTCATGCTAATCTTTCTGAACATGGAAGTCCTGCTCTAAAACTTCATTTCCTCTCTTTGAAGTCCTGCTTTCTTCCCTCAAATCTGCCTCCCTCTAACCCCTTGTATCTCACCTATCACACACTCCTCTCATATCAAGTGTTATGAAGCTACCAAAACATCTCTTACAGGCACATCTTTTCCACTTAACTTGCGAACAGTGTCTCTGATCAACTCCTGGTGAGGTCAAGGGGTTCCACTGCCTGAGGGTTACCAATGCACTCCTGGAGTCCGTAGGTCCTTCTATCACTGTGGACTTCAGTGAAATACCACACCGTAAAGCTTTCCCAGTGGCTGCCAAAGCATCTGGGATGACAAAACCAGAAGTGCAGAGGGAATGGTCACACCATGGGACTAATTGTAGCCAACATGAAACAGGATAAAGAGGGAGCTTAGAAGATATAGTCTCTCTTTCTTCATTCCAGTGGCCTGCTCCAAAGCACAGATTTTGCTATAGCTTGTTTAGAGTAATCCCAAATGGAAATTTCTGCTGAGAATCTTACTGGTTATCTTTGACGCTTACAAGAAAGCAATGACCACAGCAGTAATACATCATTTTCAGTTATTTTCCACCCTTCATTGTCATTTACCTTGTGTCCTCACTCTTGTTTCCCTGAATTTTTTACCTCCCAATAAAAGCATCAGCACTTGATGATTCCTATGGACTGAATATTGCTGTCCCCCCAAACTCATATGTTCCAGCTCTAATAACTAATGTGATAGTATTTGGAGATGGAGCATTTCAAAGATAACTAGGGTTACATAAGGTATTAAGAGTGGTCCCTCACGATGGGATCAGTGTATTTACAAGAAAAGAGACCAGAGAGGACACAGTAAGAAGGCAGCCATTTGCAAGCTGGAGAGTCCTCATCAAAACCTGATGATATCAGTACCCTGAACTTGGACTTCCAGTCTCTAGAACTGTAAAAAAATTCTGTTGTTTAAGCCACCTAATACATATTTTGTTATGTCTGAGCTGACTAATATGTTTAAATCAGGGTCTATTTTCCAGAGAGACTAGGCTAAGCCAGCATCCATGACTTTATGAATATTGGACATCCATGTTACCTACTGCCTATTAACCTCAATCTCTGCCCCAGCTCCTGGTGTTCTGTTGTGTTCAGCAGAGCTCTCCTTGTTTCTGTTATTGAAGGGACTGTCCTGCAGCTCATGCCTTGTGCTGGCGTGTATATATGGTCTCTGAAGTCCAGCTCTTGGGGTTTAACTCACTTGAGGGTTTTGAATCCAGTTCTGCCACCTTAACAAGAACAAACTGGCACAAACCTTGGGAAGAAGCTCTGTTGACTCACCCAGAACATCCAACCCTTAGTAATCTGGCTGACCTATAAAAAGAGAAAATAATCTATAAAAGGAAGCACTTTTTCTTTTTTGACATTTTTTTGCCCTCTGACTCTGGCTAGCATTTCTGAAGTCCGACCATACACACTCTATCCTGTGAGTAAATACTATCACTTGTTACCAACATACTGTCCCTCACATCTGTGTTGATCACCAAGTTCCTTGTACAGCCTTGATGAACTGCATGATAAACTGGTAGTTTATAATAAATGGGCTGTTCAATGGAGCATTTTCAGTCTGTTTTGTCTGAAACCCCCAAATCTAATAAGGGGGCCAGCTATCCCACATTCTAAAGCAAGGTACGAGGCCATATAAGCCACACTTGCAAGGAACTACATTAGTTTTTCTAGCCTTTGCCCATTATTCAACTTCAGAGTATAAAATTTTGAGATTGAAAATTCTGGGAGTATAAAATGTTTTGGAGAAAGGTGTCAATATTCTATGCTTCTTGGGAAGGAAGCTGAGCAAAAGAGAGGACATTAAGACAGTCACTCTGGTTCTGAGGGATGTAGGACTCTCACCAGGAGAAATATGATGGTGAGAAGCTGGCTGAATTGGCAGCAGCAGAAAAGATTGCAGTGGGAAGTAATTGCCTTCTCACTGCAGTGGAACGAAGATATTTATGGACCAGATGTGACTCCTGCAAACAAAACACTAGCCTGGGATGCATTAAAAATTATTCCACTCAAAAAGATCACTTTGGAGGACTAATTTGATCCAATAAATGAATGGGCCACAGGAGACAGCATGGAGTCTCAGAAATAGGAAGACAGAAGACTTTAGGCCTGAGGAGGGCTGCAGGAAGGATTCCCATTGGGGACACCCTAAGAAAGTCAGTTCAAGATGCTCTCTAGCAGCAGGGGCACCTATGCCTGATCACATCTATGCAAACAGTAGTCAGCAGGAAGGGAAAGAAGTGGCTGTGAAGGAAGACAAATTAGCCCTGCTCTCTTTCCTCACTGTGGTCTTCCCAACTTGTGTCAGACATGAAATTGAAATCAGGTAAGAGTTTGGAAGTTTGATATTGCCCTTGACTAGACCAGTCTTCCTATTTTCAAAGAATGTCATTAAGGAATCAAGTCTGAGAGTCATCTTAGTCATGGGGAAAAATAAGTTGTGAAACTGATCTGAAAGACCAATGGCAGAAAATAAAAAAGTTGGTGCCTGGTTATTCCTCCCAAATCCACTTGTTTGGTAAATCAGTAACTGATCTACACCCCTTCTTTCAGGCCTTTTATATATCTACATTCCAGAAAAACTTGAACAAGACTCCGGTGTTTAAAGAGGGCCCTATTGGCATTTTGTGCTGAATAATTCATTATTTTCAGGCTTGGTCCATGCATTACAGCACTTTTAGCATGAGACATTCTTGCCCATTAAATGTCAATCAAGCTCCCCAATAATTATGGCAAATGTTTCCTATGAGTTCTATCTCTACAGATTGAGAGACATTATTAACTCAGAGTGAATGAATTAATGTTGACAACCTGGGTCTCTTCAGATGATGTGTAATTCCCAGTAACATAGTAAAAAGTGAACCTTGGATGGAAAATTCTAGAGTCTCTTTATGGTTAATATCTTATATATTTAATCATTTATATCCAAGTAGGAATAAAAGAAGAACCCATTGAACCTGATCAATTTCCTTGAGATAAGCTGTAGCTCTTGAAATGGAACCTAAACTCCAACAAAGAATCAAGAAATGCCATGTTAGAAATCTTATGTCTCTCCCTCAAGTCCCACCCACACATAATGTGCTACAAAAGTTTGCGATCCAGCCCTAGCCAATGTGGCTCAGTTGGTTGGAGAGCTGTCCCGTGAACAGAATGGTTGAAGGTTCAATTCCAGGTGAGGACACATACCTAGATTTCAAGTTCCATCCCCAGTCACAGTATATAGAATAAGCAACAGATCAATGCTTTTCTCTCACATCAATGTTTCTCTCCCTCGCTCTCTCTCCCTCCCTTCTCCTCTCTCTAAAATCAATAAGCATTTCCTCAGGTGAAGATTAAAAAAAATTAAAAGTAAAATTAATTCAATGGGCTTTCGAGGAAAAAGAAGTGTATGATCCCAAAGTATCATCAGCAATAATATGGTAAGATGAAATCCAAGATAGTTATAAACTGAGCACACCAGCAAGTAATGATTTATCAGAGATATTTGCTACAAATATTGCAAAAGAATATTGAACCCATAAATTATAAATGGAAGTTAATTTCAAAAACAGAGCTCTGTCTGACATTGACATTAAAGATTTATAACAAGACTTCTTACAAATGGGACCTAAAAAGATAGCATGGTCAAAAAATGGGATCAAAATATAAGAAATGAAATGGAAATGAAACACACACAGTACTATGTGAAGAACATAGATGTTTAAACAAACAAAAAAACCCCTCCCCTACCCACAACTAAAGAAAGACGGGTACAGGAGGAGAAATACATGAAGGAAAAGGAAGAGAAAGAGAAGGAGGGGGAGAGATTAAGTAAAAGGAGGGAAGGAGGGGAAGGTAGTACCAGTATTTATACATTAAAGAATTAGTTATCTCTTTCCCAAGGACTTGAGAGATGCCCTACACATCAGATACCAAGAGTGAGAATCAGAAAACAAGGGATAAGATCAGCACTGGCTATATTAAAAATTAAAATGGATAGAGCCTGAAGGGAGTAAAACTACAGGCAAAAGTATTCTGTGCAAGAGACTCTGGAACCAAAGCACTCAAAGGCAAATAGACATCAAAGGACTGACATTGCAAAGTACACATAAGCCTCCAACAAGCCCTCAAAACAGCAGGTTTATGACAGTCACTAGAATAAATAGATACAATGAAGACTGCAAAGAAAGTGGTCCAAGGAGGGTAGTCCTGTAAACAGGAGCTTTATCTACAATACATTATGGCTGAATGTACGGAGACTCATGTCACAAAGTAGAGAGAAGAACTAATTGCACTGAATGCAACATTTACACTACTATTACACAAATAAATTAGAAATAAGTACATTTTAATAAAATGTGCCTTAAAAGTTTCCAAGGTTTATTACTTGGTCAAAAAGTACAATGAGATAGTCCTCCCCAGATTTACCTTACTTTTCTCCCTTTACAAAAACAACTCTGGAAAAAAGAACTATGAAAACATGGTTTTATTTTTTTAATATATTTTATTGATTATGCTATTACAGTTGTCCCATTTCCCCCCTTCATTCCCCTCTACCCTGCACACCCCCTCCCACCCACATTCCCCCCCTTTAGTTCATGTCCATGTGTCATAAGATCTTTAGCTTCTACATTTCCCACACTATTCTTGCCCTCCCCTGTCTATTTTCTACCCACCGTGTATTTAGATTAAAATTTTTTATTATGAAATGAACTTCTATTCTCATACAGAAATTGAAAGCGTAAGACTTAGGAGACAGGTTGAATCAAAAATTAAAAAGAGGTGTAAATATTAGCCCATCACCGATGCCGTTTCGCTGGTTACCTATTTACATTTTACCTGTGGACCCTGTGTTCTTCTCACTCCACCTGTGAAGACGTTGGCAGTGTACTAAATCTCACTGAGATGGCTTTGAGCAGGCTAATCAGCCTTCATAATTGCTAATGTTAATTAAACACTTACCAAACACTCAGTAGAATTCTAAGCTCCTTACATGTATTCAATTATTTAATTCTCAGAAGACTTAATATGAGATTGATACTATTGTTAGCCTCACTTGATAAATGACAGATGAGAAAACTGAGCTACTAAAAGATTAAATAACATAATCAAGAGTGTGCAAGCCCTTATTATATGAAATGTTAAAGAGACTTATCTAAGAAAAAGAAGATAGAAAATATGACAGTAAAAAAGACAGCAAACTCACAGTTATTAACAACCACACCTAAAACAAAAGCCAGCTAAGCAAACCACTACAACAGGAGCAGAAACACAGAAATGACGATCACATGGAGGGTTAGCAACAGGGGAGTGGGAGGAGGAGAGAGGGGGCCAAGGTACAGAGATCAAGTAGCATAGATGGTGCATAGAAAATAGACAGGGGGAGGGCAAGAATAGTGTGGGAAATGTAGAAGGTAAAGAACTTATGACACATGGACATGAACTAAAGGGGGGATGTGGATAGGAGGGGGTGTGCAGGGAGGAGGGGAATGATGGGGGGAGAAATGGGACAACTGTAATAGCATAATCAATAAAATATATTGAAAAAAAAAAAAAGTGTGCAACTAGAAGAGTGAGAGCCAACTTAAAAACCCATCAGGCCTCTCCAGTCCCAAGCAAAACAACCGTGATCTGCTTGAATGACTAGAAAAATGAGACACACATGGTGTCTTTAAAAAACAAAAGTGAGTTTAGATATTTGGCTTGGGAAAGTCATGAGGGAATGAAGACCCACCAAGGGTGAGGAGTGCCAGCCTGGAAAAGAGAGGTACAACATACAGAGTAAGCTGGAGGCTCCTAGTCATGTGGGAAGTTGCTGTACTGTCCCGTCTCATCGGATCTGTAGGGCTGACACTTACTTTCTTCTGGCCAGAAGGTACATCAGGGGCAGAAGTAGTATTGAAAATGAAAAATACTATTTTGGGAAGATAGATGGTCATTATGGGGTACAATATTATATAGATTAATTAAAGCAAAACTGGGTCAACTAGAAAAATAGTTTTAAAATATTCTAACATTTCTTATTAAAAACAAAATTGATTTAGACAGGAAGCCCATCCTAAAACAATACCTCTATACTGTACTTTCATACAGTTATGACGCACATGAGCCCTTCATCTCCAATTTTTTTCATCTCTTATAACATTGGAAATCACAAAAGAGTGCAGCAACCATTTCTTCCTCATTTCACAATTTTGTAAATTGCTCCCTAACTCATCCTATAAAATTATTGTGATAAAAACATAAGTCTATTGCAACTTTATTAAATTAAAACCTTAGAATTCCTTTTCCATTGCCTCCCCAATTTTAAAATTTGCATTTGCTTATATTATATACATTAATTATAGATATTACTTTGCCTATTAACATTTCAAGATGCACTAAAGAAGGAATTTATGAGAGCTGAAATTGTTTACCATCATAAAAATAATTAAATAAATAAAACACTAGATTGATCAACCAATATTTTGCTGATCGTTTGTTAAATGGACAATTTTATAGATATTTTTGGAACATTTTCCATATGCTAGATGTAGAGTAGAATACAAGACTAGAGATGGCATGGTGGCCCATGACCTCCAGGAAAGGTCTGTGATAGACACACAGCCATCATGGGACAAAGTATGTGACAAATACCTCAGTGCACAATAGGTCAGAGAACAAGGGAGGAAGTCATTTGTGCTGGTAAGCAAAAGTAAATGGGGCAAAGGAAATAAAACTGGAAGGGGCAGGAGAGTAACTTTTCCAGATTTGCTGAGCTACAGACTATTTTTTAGGAAGAATGGGAGCATAAGGAAAACTCTAAGGTGGATCCAAGTGATGCAGGGCCTTGAAGGCCACTCCAGAGCTATTTATTACCACACAGATAAAACATCTGTGTGGCTGATCTTCTCATCTGGATACTTGGCGCTATCCCAACACTGAACTCAAAATTTTAAGATAAAAAAAATCAAGAAAACGAAATCTTTGAGTAAAGGTCAAGAAATATCTGAATTTGGTTTCGGAATTTCTCCCCAAGGGGAACAACAGTCTTACTACTATCCCTTAAGACTTACAATGAAAAGAAAGCAAAGTGAAGAAAAAAATTCTAACAAAATGTCAAAATATGAGATGGTCTAGAATAAAATGAGTTTATTTCAACTCTAATTTGCATTAATTCTATGGACATCAATATTTTAAACATCCTCTAAAGTGGTACAGTGCCCGCACCCACACACAGGATGTCGTGGCACTGACTTCCGGATCAGGATTTTAAATGGTAACTGCAGGCTGATGGCACTGAACTTACTTTGAGGTTCAGGAATCTTTATTTATTAGTGCATGCACTTAAATCTGTAGATGGAAAGTCGAGAGTTCAATCATAAATTTCGGAGGCATGAATTTGTAGGCAGTCTGGAGTTCAAGCATAAATTCTGGAGTCATGAATTTGGCATGGCTTTCAGTCTTACCAAAATGTGTCTTCCCAGCTCTAATCCAGTGACATCACTGTGGCCTTCAAAGCTTAATCCCTAAGCAGGCGCAGCTCCAGCTCGGTACTGGGAGTTTCTCACATTGTAAACTGTGCACCCTGTATAACCAAGAGTTTGCTCATGACTTTAAGTGTACATGAAACTTAGATATTAATCCCTACGAGCATAAAATGAAAATAAAAATTTTGCAAGCATTTATTTTAGGGAAAAAAAAGTTTTCTCTTTCTTGAGTGGGGCATGAGTTAAGGACAATCTGTCACCATAACTTTGAACCCCTTGATCTTGGTATGCTTTTTGGTCTAGTTTTAATGTTTCTTAAACCCAATTTCTCTTGTCTTCTTTAAAATGGACTAATCTCCAATCATCATGGAAATAAGTCAAGTAAATGAAAAATCATAAATTACATAGAGACTCACTAATTCAGCCAGTTTATTTGGAAACAAATGCCTGGGGCTTCAAAGAGAAGCAACCGCCTTAACTCCAATTCATCGTATACATCAGCCAATTTAACTTGCCAGGGAAATGATAGATGATTTAACAGAGTGAGTGGCCAATGCGACTTTCTGCTCTACCCACAGAAGTGATGGGGGTGAGAATGAGACGGGGGTCAGGGGAGGATAGAAAGAGTCTGCAGCATTACTTCTAAATCACGAAACACTCAGGTTAGCTACATTGCCCCCACCTCCTGAGGAAGTATCATAAAGTAACACCAACGTTTTCAAAGTTAAATGCTTTCAATTCAATTCTCTTTTAGTTATACATACTAAAAAGCACTTCTAGGAAGTTACAAATCCCCAAGGGCTATGAAATACAAAATTAGATACGTGCCAATGAGAAAATAATTGAAACTCCCTTACAGTTTCAGTTACATTATTAGAAACAAAAACCACAGGATATCAGCAAGAACAAAAAAATGAATTCAAGATGTAAATGGCATTTATCTTATAGCCATTTGGTAGTTTCCAGGTGTAAACTGCTTTCATCATGTTTATATTATGACCTAGTCCTTGGAGATATAAGAGATAGATATTATTGTTCCCATTTTTTGGAAAAAGAAAACTGAAGAATGGAATGTTCTAATGATATACACAAGGCCACACAGCTAGAAAGAAAGACAGATATCCACAATCATTCCAACTTTCCACTATAATTTACTAATTATTAAGATGCAAGTGAGTAAGAGGAAGTGTGAACAATAGATAAAGTATTTTGTAAAAGCCAAGATAGTAGTCATATATTTGTTCATTTAAAAAATGATTCCATCTGCCCCAAATAAAAAATAAGATATAGCTTTAACAGATTGTCAAACATAGAATTTTAGAGTGGCAACTAGTTAGAAAAATTTGGTATTTTCTCACTATTTTTAACTCTGTACCATTTATAGAGTTATTTTATTCTTCCTGGATCACCCTTTTTTACTTTTTCTGAGGATATCTGGAATAACGATTCTAAAACAAAATTCCATCTTGAATTACAAAGTTTCATTAGTAGGGAAATTTTCTACCAATTCTTACCTTAATATCAAGCACTTTGTTTAAAACAATAATGTATTATGGACCAAAATGCTTTTAAAAAGTTAATAACTACTTTATGATGAATTGATAATAGTGGAATCAAGTTGGAATTTTAACTTTTTTTAACTCTAATTTTGGGGCATATAGTACGAATTGACAAGTGAAGACATAGTCTAAGGGCCAATTTGGAAAAAGGTTCCTGAATTCTTATATTGATGTACAGGAAGTAGAAAGCAAATGTCAAATATAAATGTAAAACAGGACATCATAAACTATTACAGCAGACCACGAAAGTGGCTCAGTTCAAACGGGCTTGTCTGGGAATTTTGTGCTATCCAGATGGGTCAATTTGATACATGCACTTATATACATCCTACGAGAGTCAACTAAAGGCTCTTATAACTGGAATGTATCACAAGCTGACAGCTTATGAAATACCAAAGTATTGGAATACAGGCACAGTGTGATGAAAATTAGAATAACATACAAACATCAACTTTAATTACTTATGCATTAATTGAATCCAATTAGTTGTATACTCACAAGGACAAGCATTTGGATGGATGATGTAGACATCCGCTAGATACGTAGGCAAAGGCAGAAGGATAATTTTATTTTCAGTCACTTTAGGAAGGAAACAGAAAATATAGCAAATATGACAGATTAATTAAATAAATTAGATATCTTCAATTACTGTGCAGTGACTTATCATGTTAACCAAAGAATAACCATGTATTTTAGGCAAAGTCATTAGAAAACAAAACAAAACAAAAAAGAATAAAATAATCATGAAGACAATGCAGTTTCTAAATAAATACATAAATAAGAGCCTTGGGAATGAAGATTAAAATAATAAAGTGAAATAAATATAAAATAATTAAAGATTAAGAGCTATAAATTTTTATGCTCAAACAAGGTGGGGGGCCTTCTCATCTGATGGTAGCAGCAGTCACGTTCATTCACATAAAACCGGAAGGATTGCTAAGAGGGATGGCCACCTTTAGCAAAGTTGTAAACAGTTAGGTAAATTAGCGGGGAAACCTGCTGCTTTTCTGCCTCTTCGCTCCCTTCCTTCCTACCATCTTCAGAACACGTACAGAATTATCACGGCACATGTGTCAGAACTTTGTTCTATTGGTGCTGCTTACGTGTGATCTATTTCTGTTCAGTGTATACTGAATTTACACCCTCACCCACAGAGCTGGAGAAAATCCATTTCGTTAAGTCCCTTCATGTTTAGTGATCCTAAATAAACTACCTTCAACAGACTATTCCTGTGCCTGTGTCCAGATTTAAAGCCATGTAACACCTGGACTTTGTGAGCTTAACCTGCTGTGACAAATAAAAATAAATAAGAAGGTTTCCCGTAGTTGACAACCCAGGTGGAAGTTTTACTACAGTTTCCATCGGTCATGGGACAGGCTTCAAGTGAAATAAACTGTATTTACACACAAGTTTGTTCAGAAAGGTGGCTGCGGTACAGCTTCACACAGTCTCTGCAACGTGCAAAGGAATCATAGGTATAAATAAACTGTGAAGATAAATCCTCTTGTCCACTTGAAATTTTTATATATCTGTTTACATACATCTTTTCTGTGTGTAGACAACTTGGAGCAAATAAGTTTTCCCCTAATATGGGCGGTGGGTGTGTGGAATAATCCGGGCATTGTATGTTGAATGACATAAACGCTCTGGGGAAAAATGCCAATATTACACACTTGCTCAGATCTGTATCTCACATTGATCTGTGGTCTTAGTTTCCCTTTTATTCTCACTTGCTGAACTGATGGTGTGGGAGAAGTGTGACAATTAAAATTTTTAAAAATACTTTATGAAGCCAAAAATAAACAACCCTCACACAACTACAACCTAAGGTAAAGAAATGAAAAGCCTAGGATTTGAATCAATATCTCAAAAGTATTTTTTAACTAACTAAATTTTTCCCAAGAACATGGTATGAATGCCCAAGTTAAGTAAAAAGCATTTATGAGAGAAGACTTAATAGTGAGATATAAAAATTTATTATAAAGCTACTATACTTAACATAAGTGTGGTGATATTGACCCAAACTCCAGTTCCAAGAAATAAAAAAAAACACTGAAGAAAATTAAAATATTGTACATAGTAAGGATGGCACTTAAAAGTAATTGGAAAATATGATTTAGCCATTAAATAATGCATTAGCTTTTCAGAAAAAAATGAAGTTATATCTCTACTTCTACCAAGAAAAAACACGGTTTAACCATATAAACCACTTGTATGGTTTAAAAATGTTAATGTTTAAGAAGAAAAAAAGAAACAGTAAAAGACCCAGAAGAAAATATAAATGAGTATTTATTTGAATTTATGGTGTGGAAGAACTTACAAGTTCTTAAAGCATTGTAACACACATGTCATGTTAGTGAACGCAGTCCTAACTAATAAAGAACTACAAATAAATAAAAAGACAAGTATACCAATAAGATAATACATTAAAAAAAAAGTCAGGGACAACTTTATATATATATATATTTATATATATATTTATATATATATTTATATATATATATATTTAACCTCTTAAGAAGTATAAGTGAAATACCATCTTGAAATGTTATTTTATTTCTCACTTTCTCCTTGGAAAATCTAAAAAGTAAATAATACCTAGTGCTGTTTGGGTAAACAGACACTCTCATATACTCCAGGCAGGAATATGAACTAAAGCATTTTGAAAAGATAAGTTATCAATATGAATCAAGATCCTTAAAAATGTCTATGCACCTTGGTTCAGCAATTCCATGTCTGGGGGTTAATCATATGGATTTAATTTAGAGATACACACTAAGATTTATGTATAAGGATGGTCATAACAGCTTTATTTATAATAGGAAAAGTAACTTTAAAACTCAGTAGAAAAGATGAGCTGAATAAATTATAATATACACATTAAATGCAATATCCCACAACTATTATAAATCATACGTTCAAAGAATACTTACTGACATGTAAAATATTCACAGGAAATTCAGGATGCAAAATGCTATATACACCTTGATTCAGATCATGTTATTATAAACAGAATAACACTGAGCAATAAGAAAATGTTAATATGATTCAAAATTCAACCTTGGGTTTTAGTTGATTTAAATTTTCTTTTTTATATATTTCTGCATTTGCCAAATATTTACAGTGAATGTATATTGCTTTTATAATTTAAAGACAAAAAAATCCTTAAAAGTCCAGTGTTTGACTACAGCTTCACCAGTCACATGACCCCACCCCGGTCACCTTACCTCCTTTATCTGTCTTCATTACAAGAACCCACCATCCCAGTAATACATTTCAGAGCTAGATACATAGTGTGTTTACTAGTTTTGAAAAAATAAAAGAATCACACACATTTAAAGGGGGCTTGTTGTTTTATAAAATAAGCAGACATTTCTTATTCATCTCTGATGCCCGTCTGAAAATTAGGAACAAATGCTCAAAAGCGGTTTGGACTTTATGGTCAATGGAATCAGTGTGGAAGGTATGTCTAACTGCAGATCCACGCTATGGCTGCTGATGACAACAATGCTTCATCCTCCACCAACTGCTAAATAAAACCAAGCTGAAAGAGAATGAGGAAGTTGGCATGAAAAAGAAATCTTTCTACAATGTTCTAGATATTTTTGCTATTAAGAAATATGATTACTGTGATTAAGAAAAAGTAGAAATAGATTTCTCTGCTGTTCACATCGATGCATTACATCTGCAATGTTGGGTCATAACCGACTGCATTTCTCAGTCAGGAATCAGTGTGTACTAATGTCACCCTAAGGTGGCTGAGGCAGGTTTTGATATTTAGAAGTCCCTCACTGCTGTTTGCCAATGTCTAGCCCAACTGAAGGTCAAAATTATTGGTGATGAGGAAAGGGTAAAATGGGTAACTGGATGCATAGGATAACTGAAGTGCAGTAAGTGCTCAATATCATCCATAGGTTCTGTGAATTCAAGCAAAACGACACATAAGGCAACAAATTTTATCATAGGCTAAGTGATATAAAAGAGTTAAGTTCCTAGAGCACTTCATCAACTTTACAACAAAATGACATTGAGCCAAGTGACTTTATCTGAGGACTTGCTATATCTAGTAGCCAAAAGAGAAAGTTGGGATTGTTGTGTGTTTCAGAAAATCCACGGTAGCATTTAACTGCAATAGTAATGTTAACAATAATAACAGCACACAACACTATTTACACCTCTAAATTTCAGTCACCTTGACAATAAGGAGTCATATGCTGAAAATTATTAAGTGGACCCCTTCTTTATACTGTTCCGACATGTTTTTTTAATATTAAAGGAAAAATGATAATTTCAGTAGTCATGTTTTTAATCTACCAAGAATCCTTCTTACATTTGAAGTCAGAGGGTCTACAATAGGGTCAAATCAAACAAAAGCATAGAAACATCAGATATTTACATTTTTAGGTATGGAATTATAAAAACTAAGTTTCTGAAGTTTGGAAGATTCACTAAGATTAGAATTCACAGAGAGGATTTAGAAATGTTAAAATTTCAGCTTTGTTGAATATCTAGTCATATTTCTATCTTTAATAAAAATTGGTGAGATGTTTTGCATGTTAGAGGAAAGAATAAACTAATTCACCTTTAACATCCTTTCTGATAGTCTTATTCAGCCAGTAACTTACAGCAGCATTAATTTCTAATAGCAGTAATTTACAGTGGTTACTTTAGTTCTGTGGTATAAGCTAATCATCTTTGTTTTTAGAAAAGATTAAGCAAGCCATGCTTTATTATTATTTATTATTATAACATCAACCTCAAAGTATAGTTCTTTGATGGAGAAATTTGAAAGAAAAGGAATAATATCAAAAAAGAATAATATCACAATCTATGGTTCCATTTAATAAACTCCCCGCCCCCCTTTAAATAATGACATTTCTTCATGTCTCTTCTGGAAGTTGAGAAAAAGTGCACCCAGGGAGCCACCAAAGTAACCAGAGTAACAATAAATTTTCAACAAACGCAACAGAAAATTCATCAAACTCCTCCTATACAGAAGCTCTCGTCTCAGCTGCCTCCTCCATCCATCCATTCTAGTGAAGGAAAATAAATTATCCTCCCAAGGTTACCTGTATGCTGCTTCTCTCATCCCCGGATTGGAGACTTAACACAGTGATTTGCACAGAGTTACACACAGTATGTATTCCAATGTAAATTTTTATGGTACATACTCAGCTTTAAGAAAGCAAGCATATTTATTCTGCAGACATCTATGCCTTTTCTTATATGTACAAAGGTGGTAGAGGCTTGTTAAGAGTGTTCAACATTTGTATTTGGACACACCTGAAGAAACCTGGTGTTGTGTAGTGGCAAGTTCAGAGATAATGTGATAACTCATTGAATAATAATGAGTTTTTATCATTATTGAGTTTGACTGTTGAGAAAAAAATCACTAATGTTGGAAAGAACATGGACATTGTATCCAAGTATTATCTTATTTTACTCTCAGTTTTAATTTCCAAGCTCTGTGATAGCATATATATAATTTAAGCATTCTGATCCTCGGAGTCTTTATCAATAAATATGTTTGGGGGAAGGGGTAAAATTGGTAAAGTATGGTAGAGTGACACATACATAATACACACTCAGTAAGTGGGATTGGGCTTTAAATACTTGGTTAAAATACACTAGAAATTATTTAACAGGCTATATACTTCCTGTCCATTGAAAATCTGTACCTTTCCTATCAAAAACATTAAAAGCATGAGGTGATTTTTAAGAAAAGTTGTTTGAACATTATGAAGTTTTATATAATAATTGAAATATACAAACTAGGACTTTATTTTTAAAAATGGTAGACTACAATTCAGTTATTTTCTATTTTATTAACATCTCTCTTTGCCTCTAGACTATAAGCTTCATGAGGTTAGGACCAGGTCTGTTCTGCTCTTCATTGCTTTCCCAGTGCTTAACACATGATGCAATGAGTGAACACTAATGAACCTCCTTTAACAGAGAGTGAGTGATGAATGTGATGAATGGATAGGCAGCCTCCCTGGCTTTACTGATCACTGACTAGAAGGGAATGGAGCTACAAGCAGAAGAAAGTCCTCCATCCCATCTGATCTCTGCTAAGTCTACTAAACCCTTACTATCACTGGCACAAATTATAATTAATTTCATTTCGCATTTATAAATGGATTTGCTACTTTATTCCAGAATTGGAGAAAAATAAGAATGCTGTTGTCTACAAAAGAGGTAATGGAATATGCCTGGGATCCACCTGTTATTGTTTGGCTTCACACAAGACCTCTGTGTTGAGCCCACTCAAGGTATTGGTGGAGCAGGTCAGACCTCCTGCTCCACCAAAATGTTGGGCAGCCAGTGAGTAGGAAGCCTAAGGAAGGGGTAGTTTAGCTTTACATTTTACTATCTGCCACTTCTTTTGAACAGCATGGGTGGTGCTTAGGGCCTCTGGCACTGTTCCCAGAAGCACTGCCCCTGCCAGGCAGAATTTGCACCTTCACAATTGCTGATTGACTGTGATAGAAAGACAGGGTCCCCTTTTAGAAGCAGCTTTCTGGGAAAAATTTTACACCTCCAGTCCAGTTGTGGGGAGGTACCAAGGAAAGAGGAATATTTGTCCAGTATTGGTAGGTAGCCAATAATTTCTTTTGTCATTACATCTGTTCAATCTACCACTTATTTTAAAGATTGAACTTCCCTAGACACAGATCATAGAAAAATAATAAAATATGAAAGCAATGAGGTTTCTCTTTGTCTTCTTCTTTCTCTCTTTTTTTCCTTTTTTTTACAGAGTATTATAAAAAGTTTGTTTTCCTGGCTAACAGCAGCAAATGTACAAAGCTTTCTTCGTTAGGGTTTGCTATTTAAACCATCAGCTCATTCTGCAAGAATATCAAACATATGTCTACCAGATGCTGGGGAACAGCACGGTCCTAAGGACCTGACTCAAGTGAACAATAATCTGTGGACAGCGGGTGTGAACCTGAGCTGGGCCAACACCTCATCAGACCCAATGGCTAATTGATTTCAAAATTAGACTTGGTATTTCTGAACAATAATCTTAAAAGGCAGCAATAAAATACATCAAGATCCTTTGAGCTGGCCAAGCTTTCATCCAAATGGCTTATTACAAAGAGCTGGCACACCTGAACTTTGGCACAGTCAAATAAATCCAAAAACAGCAAATGGAAACCACATTTGGCACTAGAGGTTTGTCAAGAGAAGTTTGTAGTCATGAAGAAACATGATTTTTGATTTTGAAAATAATTTTTGTGTCAGTGATAGGAAGCAATTCATGGAATGAGTTTTACTTTGACACCTGTTATTTACATGATAAAATATGCATAATAGGCATTGGAAAGCTTTGGAGTGTCACGCAATCTTTGGAACACCAGGAGCAGCCAGGACACAGCGAGGGTTATAGTAGTTCCATTAGTGATAACTTAATCGCATGTGTAGGTCTACCCCTTTGAACTCCGAATAGCTGTTTTGTGGCATCAGGGTCTAAAGGGGTTTAAATCTGACCTCTCTGCAGTGACAATAAATTATACCAACTATTTTAGAAATGCCTGGAATCTTATCTTGCCTTCAGAGTGAGCAAAGTAAGATTACAATCCCTGGTTTAAAAGATGGCATAAATTTTAAGAACAAACACCTAAGATTTACACAACAGCAATGGTGTATCTCAATACTCTTCTACAGATACAAATGTTAAAAAGGTAAACGATAGGGGATGTCTGGGTGGATCAGATGAATTAAAGAATTGACCAGTTTCCTAATCTTTATAAAAATGAAATTTACATTTTAATTTTCTGGTTATTTTAAGGGGGAAAAAAGCTTTTGGCATTTTCTTCATGCTTCTTATCCAGATAATTGACTCTATTTTTTAAATTAAATTTTATGTAAAAGCTCTGCTCAACTGGATGTATTTGATAGGTCTTTTTATTTTCCTGCTAGAATTTATCCAAAGATAACAAAATATTTCGCAGAAGAATTGGGGAGAAGAATGAAATTTAAGGAAAAGAAATGGAATCCCTAGCATGGGTCTAACCCAGAACTCAAGCAGCAAAGAATTCTCACGAGAACAAGGAGGGCAGGGAATGACCTTGGAGAATTTATCTCCAATTGAAAACATTTTCCTTTCAGTGCACTCTCTTTTCTAAGGCAATATCTCTCTAATTGTTAAAAAAAAAAAAAAAAGCTGACAACCTAAGAACAACTGTGATTATGACTTTTTAACTACCAAGCAACTCCCAGCTCACAGCCTGTACTGAGCTCATTAGGAGACGGATGCCTCTTGGGAATTAGTGGTTAGAGAGCTAAAGAAAGCAAGTGAGATAGAGGGGCTAGCCTCTGCTCTTCCATTAATTCACTTGATGATCTTGGACACATCTTCCTTCTGGACTTCAATTTCCTCATTTTTAAATGATGAGAATTGGACTAGATGATCTCTAAGGACCATTTCAGTTTAAAGTATCATAAAGCTAAAAAATTGTTCCTTCAAAGTTGAGATAAACAAGCTTGGCGCATGCACTGTCTGAGAGAAAACAGAAGAAAAGAAGTATTTAGGGTGTGATATTTAATGAACTGGATTAGGACACATGAAATGGTTATAGAAATTGAGTTTATAACTATATTTTTTGGTGTACTGAGATAGAGAAAGAACTGAGTAACAAAAGCTTTAATGAGAAAATACTATTTGAATTAGAAATAATTTTTAGCTTTAACTAAGTATATGAAAAAAATAATTCATAAACTCTACTAGTGCAGGGTAATAAGCAAAATTCTCCAAAATAAAATTTGTTTCTTAGAGCACATCCCGCAAATTACATTCTCCATTTATCTCTTTAGCCAACCTATTATGAGTGTTTCTTTTATAAAGACAAATGAATACTCAGGCTATACAAATTCTCAAGAGAATTACTAATGCAGAGTGTTGAATTCTGGAGAGTTATAAAGATTAACTGCACGGTATTCTGTTTATGCACTGTCCAGTATAAAATAAGAATAAAACATGAATTTTAAAATATTATTGACTCTTAAAAATTTGAATCCAAAACACTGCTTAACTTAGGAAAATACTTTTATGTTTTACAATCAAATACAAAATTTTTAAGGTTTTCCATTTCAATACATATTCAGTAATTAAAATTTGTATTAACATGACATTGTATTATCTATACATTTAAATGATTTTATCTCAAATATTAACTAATTTATATTAGAAAATATCTATTTTCATCACATTGAAAATGCCTTTTGTCTCATTTAACTATTTGTAAAGTGGATATATTAATGACAATAATATTTAACAAATGGATTCTAGATTGCCAAGTGTTTAAAGTGCAGTAACTCATTTAAATTTCACAATAAACTTGCAAGATGGGTACTACTGTATCTATTTTACTAATGAGGAAACAAGGTTAAAGAGGTTTAAGTAACTTGTCCTGGTTAACACAGAAACTTTTAACTGACCATTACTTACTAGTCCCTATGTTCTGCAATATGCACTGTTAACTAATGCAATGAGTGTAATCCGTTTATTTATTCGTTCATTCTACAAATATTCACTGGGGCCTACTAGATAGCAGTCATTATTCTAGGCATAGTGGATGGCAATGATTTTACTTTCTAGGGTGGAAGATCTGAAAAAGAAGGGAAAGAGGAAAGGGGGGAGGGAGGGAAGGAGAGAGAAGAAAGAAAAAGGAAGGAAAGGAAGGAAGGGAGGGAGGGAAGGAAGAAAGTTTGTTTCCGCAGAGGATATGTGCTATGAGGGCCACCATGTCCGGCCACTCAACTGCGACTGACTCTCGGTACTGTGAAGAAAAATCAGAATGATGCAATGGAGACTAATGGGGGAATGATTTTAGATTAGGTAATCAGAGAAGGCTTTTAGAGGAGGTGGCACATGAACTGAGATTTAAATGATAAAAGCATCCAGCCTTGGGAGATCTTAGGCAGAGGCACCAGGCAGAGCAAGTAACTCCTACAAAAACTTTGGGGCAGGGACCAGTTTTCTGAGGACAACAGAAAGGTGTCCAGTGGGCTGGGCACAGTGAAGAGGAGAGAGGAGGCAAGATGAGCAGACAGTAGAGGGGATGGTCTATGTGTGGCCTTCCTGGCCTCGGTAAGGAGCATGAATATGCTACTAAAATATTTTAATAGTTTTTGTTTCATAGAATAGTGTTAGGTCCAAAGACAAATTGAATGGAAGGTAGAGATTTTCCCATAAACCCCCTCCCCCAACACATGCACAGCCTCCCCCATTGTCAGCGTGCTGGCACCAGATTGGTACATTTGTTACAACTGATGACTTCCTCATGACACACTATAATTACCCAAAGTCCACGGGCTCACTCTCAGTGTTGTACATTCTGTGGGTGTGGACAAATACGTAATGACATCATTGTAGTAGCCATCATTGTAACACCACACAGAGTAGTTTCACTGCCCTAAAAATCCCTTGTGCTCTACCCATTCACCTGTCACTTTCCCCACCCTGGCAACCATTGATCTTCTCACCGTGTCCATAGTTTTGCCTCTTATAGAATGTCATAGAGTTGGAATTGCACAGTGCATAGCTTTTTCAGATTGGCTTCTTTCACTTAGCAATATGGATTTAAGGTTCTTCTATGTTTTATTTTTTAATTGCCATCCGTTATTATTTTTAATCTCCTCAATCTATTTTTACATTTGGTTTTCACTGGTTCTTCTTTCTAAGCCCAGTGGAGATGTTCCCCTCATAAACGGACCAGTAGAGTTTTCTTCCCGTCCTTCATCCCTTGGCAAATGTCAGCCCAGGCACAAATCTGGTTTGCAGACAGCTCTGTCAGAGCTGATGCTGCCCAAACAGTAATGTGAACCTACCTTTCAAACTATTGCTATTAACATCTGTTTTATTGACAAAAAGTAGAAATTTGTGAACTTTCTGGCTATTAGCATACTTCAAGATTTTAGGAAGAAAAAAAAAAGCTATTGACCATCTCCCCGGAAAAAATGCACCCATACACAGAAATGTGCACACAATTTCAATAGGTAAGTGGGTTCCTGTTTCCTAGGGAGCTTATATATGGGCCCGCAGATTATGGGTTAATGAAAATCACAAAAACTATTTTACAGTGAGCTAAATGAATTGTGGTTCTTAAATCATAATTACAATCTCCATCTAAGTAGACAATTGCCCCCCACTTCCCTCAAATTATACAATACAGATCTGAAGGACTACACAGGGTACAAGGCTAAGTTTCCAGTTTCAATCTCCAAGGGTTTTTTTGTTTTGTTTTATTTTGTTTTTAATAAATCTCTTTTCTCCAATTCTGGTATTCAAAAGCCAAATTATCTCTTTAATTTAATTTTTCAATTACAGTTTACATTCAATATTATTTTGTATTAGCTCCAGGTATACAGCATAGTGGTTAGACAATCACATACTTTATAAAGTGTTCCCCCCAGTATCTCCTGTACCCACTGGCACCATCCACAGTTATTATGATATTATTGACTGTACTCTCTATGCTGTACTTCACATCTCCATGACTATCCTGTAACTACCAGTTTGTACTTCTGCATCTCTTCACCTTTTTCACTTAGGCCCCAAAACTCCTCTCTCCTCTGGCAACCATCAGTCTGTTCTCTTTATCTATGAGTCTGTTCCTGATAAAAAGCCAAATTCTCAATGCTGAAAAAAAAATTTAATAAATCAATTACTGGTGAAATTGAACCTGAACTGATGTGAGGGTATGAATGATTTATGTTTATTTGTGCCACTCCAATGTTTTGTGACAGAGATAAATGTGTTGGATTACAGGAGGATGCCTCAGTCTCCATAGATGGATGATTGACAGATGATAGATCGATAAATAGATAGGGCCTTATATTAAAAAAATCAAAATTCTGAAACACATGAGGCCTCAAGATATTGGGGTAAGGAAACATAGACTGCATAACTTTTCTTCCTTCTGAAATTTTTCTTGAGTATTTCACATATCTTCACTATATATCTAAGGCACCAAAGGCTGAGTCAGAACACAGCGCCCTACCCACTTGCATCCAACTGGCCTCCTAACAGGTCTTAGATGGCAGCCCAGTGTTTCCTCAATGCAGAACTCCAGGCTACAGGACACTCTGAATGTTCTCCCCCATCACATAAAAGAAGTATCTGTACCAAATTAATTTGTGCTTATCTAGCGGGAAGTTCACAGAGTCCCCAGCGTCTCCTCCTGATGGAGAGTGGTCTATTAAATTAGCTGCTGCACAAGAGAGCCCGTGCAGACACCCTGGCCTCCTGAGGAGCTTTTCCAGGAATTACTCCTAGTAGATTCCCAAACTTGTTTCTTCCTTTGTTTTCTGCATTCTTACTTAACAGCTACTTATATGGTGTAGCTTTGTATTTTCAAGGCATTTTACCATCACTAAATTGCTAACACATCCCACATTGGATGAGACCCAGAGATGGGTTAAGTAATTTGCTCAAAGAACCTGAATGTGAGTCCATGATTAGGCTTCAATTAGAACTCGGAGTTTCATACATGCTGTTCTTTTCTCAGGTCTCTGGGGCACCATGTTATTATCTGGGAAACGTTCCAAAAGACCAAACTAATTATCCCTAGCTCTGATGCTTCTGCCTCACATATAAACACTTCTGGGGCAGAAGAGGAGGGAAGAACTGTAAAATAAATTTCCTAACTTTCCGTAATGTATTAATGTATTGACTACAATTATGTGGTAACTCTAAGTCGGGCTTTGTAAAATAATTTCCCCACTAATTGAATGTATTTTAACATGACCATTTAAAACCTAAAACAATGATACTTTAAGAAATAAAATATCAGATTAAAGCAATTAGAGTTGACCTTTGCTGAGGTACATTTATTTATTTATTTTACTTTATGTGTTCAATTGAAAAGTTAAGATCATTTTTGTGAGTAGTGAAAAAACAGAAAAGAATGTATATTTTATAAAAGTTTCTAGTGGAGATCTGCCAAAATTAAAATATTTCTTTTAATCCAATCCATATTTTTTCAAATATGAAAATTCAACATATGATTCAATAAGGAAAAGGGCAAATTTGGAGAAATTATTTTTCTCTTTTTTTCCCCGATCCTTTCTCTCTCCTACAGTGTCTATAGACACGACTTAATTAGTTTTCTTCTTTCTCTGCCCCTCTCTGGATCATTGTAACTGACCTATTTCCATTACATACAAGTTGCATCCAAGTTTTTCTCAACCTGAACCTCTGCTCCTTATTGTGGAATCTGCTATTGTGCACACAGATTTTGATTTCCATACATATATACACCATGGCTCCAGAAGTCCCAGTGATGATTCACTTCTGTATTTTATTTTCACACTGCCTCACTTCTCCATCAATGCCAGCGATAACTCTCACAAGTCTTTGGACCACCTCCTTCTTTTTTTTTATATACATCTTTTACAGAAAAGTAACACATTTGTACTTATAAAATGTTACTTCGCTCACATTTCCCACTCCCTGAGAAGCCCAATAATAGCTCCATCTCTCTGTGGGATCCCCCACAGCACCACCAACATAATTGCCCAGTGTTCATCTTTCAGACCCAGTCACTGCCATTCTGAAAGAGCTTTCCAGTGGTTCTGGGATTATAGCTCTCAAAATGGGCCACGTAAACCATTCTGTTCATTCCTCAAACACCACACTTATGTGTTCCCTAAAACAATTTAGGGTGTTCCTTTTTTTCCCAATCATGGCCCAATTTGTTGGTCTCTAAGGGCTTGGCAGAATTCCTTGTAAACACTCCCTAGATTTCCCCTTTCACGTGTAATAACTTTTTCCTTTCTATTCCACACATTGTAATTTTCTTCCTTTAATCTTGAACTCTTCTCCTCCTACCAAGAATTTTTTCCTTATTAAAAATACATGCCCCAAATCTCTCCATTCACCAATTGTTTATTACTGCTGTTTTCATACTTTGGTTGTTTTAAATTCCCATTTGGTAAATCCATCCTGTTATTCTCACATCTGTCTTCCTTTGACTCACAGGACACAGTCTTTGTAGATCCGATACCTATTCAGTCTTGAAACAGGCCATGCCAATTCTATCCCACGCCCTTAATTATCTGTTGTCTAGTCAATATTCTTTGAAAAACAGAGATACTGAAAAAGTAATGTACCTTTTTCTACCAGAAAAAAATCAGTGAAGTTTTTAAATTTATGGTTCTTTACTTGTGCCACTTATTTGTTTTGTAACAGAGATAATAATATATTGGATTTCAAGGCGATGCCTCATTCACCACTGGTTATGTTAATATACCTGTAATAGAAGTCAGTATGGTAGAATATTTCACAAGGCAAATGCCAGAGCCAGACTGCCTTGGACTGTACTCTAGTTTGAAGCTTAATTATTAGTTCTGTGCACTAAAGCAAGTTAAACTTCTCTGTGCCTCACTTTCCTCATTGATTACACAGAAATAATCATAGTACCTAAATCTTAAGACGGATGTGAGGTTTTAATAAGAAAGTATATTTAATTTAATAAAGTCTGACACATAGTAAATGCTCAATAAAATATAGCTTATCAGTACATTTAAAATTAGACTGAATTTATTATGTAACTTTCAACATGTTGCCAACTGGGGAGGGAGTATAGAGAGCAAATATAAAAGAACATACTACCAGATTCAAAATAATCTATAATATAAAATATTTAGCATGGTTAGGCATTAAAGTTACAACTTTAAACTAATTATAGTACAACCTATTGAGAAATTTCATACTTTAAGTCTTTCATGTAGTACGGTATGCATTTATCCAAAGAAAATTTAGATATAGGAATTTCCCTATCTGCCTTCAGTATTGCTAAATATAAATGGAAATGTTATTTCCTGATCTGGTCCTCTTTACCAATCCAAACAGAAAGTCCTATAATAAGATGTTCTCATCCTAATGAATTGTTAGCCTGAAAAATTCATTTACAGCAATATCTGTATCCATATCTGTTTTCTAAAAGCCATATATAAGTCCAAATTTTCCCAACATCTATAATCAGTGGAATGATAAGAAATAACTCCAGTGAATTAACTCCCTGGCACCATTCTTGCACATCGCAAATCATCAAGTAAAACAGAGCCAAAGCACAAAGCTATGAGTCATGCTGTGGCCTGGCCTAGCCACAGGGAGTAGTTGCTGGGAGGGGACAGGGTCTAAAACGTGCTTGAAAATGGGGTTTTGGTATAGTTTTCCTACTCTTGAATGGATTCATAAAAGCACAAAATCCAAAAACTCTCACATGAAAGAGTAGAAATAGGCCTGTATCTATTTAAAAAATTAAATCATCTTCCAAAACAGAAAGTACCAGGTCCAGATGGGTTCACTTTTTAATTCTACCAAACATTCATGGAAGAAATTAAATCAATTCTCAACAATCTGTTTGAAAGGATAGAAGCACAAAGAATTCTTCATAGCTCATTTTGTGAGGCCAGCATTACCCTAGCACCAAAACCAGACAAAAATTTTACAAAAAAAAAAAGAAGTTACAGAACAATATTTCTTGTGAACATAAATAGAAAAGTCCTCAACAAAATATTACCAAATCAAACCCAACAATGTATAAGAGGAATTACATACCACAACCAAATGGGATTTATCCCATGTATGCAAAGATAATTCAACATTCAAATATCAATTAATGTAATCTCTCGCATCAATAGGTTAAAAAAGAAAAATCAAGTGATCATGTAATTAGGTGCAGAAAAAGTATTTCACAAAATTCAGTACCCATTCATGATTTAAAAGTCAACAAACAAACAAACAAACAAAAACCCTCTCAGTAAAGTAGGAATAGAGGGGAACTCCCTCAAGTTGATGAAGAATATTTACAAAACTTCCAGCTAACATCATACTTAATGGTGAGAAACTCAAAAGCTTTTCTATTAACATGAGAAACAAGACAAGATGTTCCCTTCACCACTCCTTTTCAGTATTACTAGAAATCCTAGCTAATGTAATAAGACAAGAAAAGAAATCAAAAGGTATACAGATTGGGAAGTAAGAAATAAAACCAGCTTTGGTCACAGATGATATAACTGAATAAACAACAATAACAAAAACAAACTCATGGAACTGATAAACAATTATAGCAAGGTTGTATAATTCAAGCTTAATATATATAGTCAATCACTTTCTTATATATCAAAAATGAACAAGTGGAATTTGGAATTAAAAACAATACCATTTATATTACCAATACAAACAATGATATACCTAGGTATAAACTAACAAAATATGTACAAGACCTATATGGAAAAAACTACTAAACTCTGTTGAACAAAATAAAAAACCTAAATAAATGGAAAGATATTATGTTTATGGATAGGAAGACTCAATATTGTTAAGATGTCATTTCTTCCAAACTTTGTTTATATTTTGATACAAAATTCCAGCAAGTTATTTTGTGGATGTTGACAAACTTATTCTAAAGTTTACATGGAGAAGCAACCAATCGATGTATCTCTTACACATTGATGCTTCTCTCCTTCTCTTTCTCCCTCCCTTACCCTCTCTCTAGAAATAAATAAAATCTTAAAAACAATTAATCTAGACACACACTTTAGACCCTTCACCAAAAAAATAACTCATAGTTTACAAACCTAAATGTAAAACACAAAACTATAAATTAGAAGGTAATATATGAGAAAACCTTGGTGACCTTGATTATGGCAGTGACTTTTTAGTTATAATACTAAAGATACAATCTTTAAGATAAATAATTGATAAGTAAGATTTCATTAAAATTAAAACATCTGCTCTGTGAAAGACAATGTCAAGAGAGGGCCCAGAGACATATGAAAGGACGCTCAGCATCACTAGCCATGAGAAAGATGCACATTGAAACCACAATGAGATACCACTTCACACCAGTCAGAATGCCCATCATAAACAAATCAACAAACAAGTGCTAGAGAGGTTGTAGAGAAAAGGGAACCCTAGTGCACCATTGGTAGGATTGCAGACTGGTGCAGCCACTGTAGAAAACAGCATAGAATTTCCTCAAAAAACTAAAAATGAAACTGCTTTTTGACCCAGCAATACCACTGCTGGGATTATACCCTAAGAATCCTGAAACAACAATTCAAAAGAACCTATGCACCTCAATGCTCATAGCAGCACAATTTACAATAGCCAAGTGCTAGAAGCAACCTAAGTGCCCACCAGTAAATGAGTGGATCAAAACACTATTGTACATTTACACAATGAATATGATGCAGCAGAAAGAAAGAAGGAGCTCCTATCCTTCACGGCAGCATGGATGGAACTAGAGAGCATTATGCTAAGTGAAGTGAACCAGTCAGTGAAAGACAGATACATATGATCTCACTTATAAGTGGAGCTTAATCAACAAAACAAGCAAGCAAACAAAATATAACCAGAGACATTGAAATAAAGAACAAACTGACAATAACCAGAGGAGAGGGGGAGAAGAATAATGGGGGAAAAGAGGGGAAGGGCCATCAGGGAACATGTATAAAGGACCCATGGACAAAGCCAAAGGGGGTAGGTCCAAGAGTGGGAGGTGGGGATGGGTGAGGCGGTGGGGCAGGCATGTGTGTGGTGGAGTGAATTTGAAGACAACTGTACTAGAACAACAATAAAATAAATAAATAAAAACAGAGTTTTAGTGTGCTAACTCTACAAAGTCCCCAGGGACCTCTTCTGTCTTTCTGCCCAGCCACCTTTAGTATGTGATTTTGTCCCCCACACCCCTCATTTCTGGTCACAGCTTGACTACTTCAACTCTGGCACTATGTTTTTTGTCCAGGCATGAAAATAAGAAAAAGCTAAATCTGTTGTATCTTTTAAAATAATTTTCCAAGAAGCCCTATTCAAAGTTCCTACTTACCTCTCACTCACTAGAATGGTCCCATGATTTCTGTAACAGTATGACAGGCCAGGGGAGGTGAGCTGGTAGCTGGGCATGCCCCTCTGAGAAGAAGCAGAGTTCTGTTAGTAAGATGGGGACAATGAATAGAACCAAGTGGGGAACCAGCAAGCACGTTACTGAGATTGTCGCTTTGTGCATTCGATGAGGACTGCCATTTGAGTCTAGGTTTGCTTTTCTAGTATGTGATGGCTTCAGAATTCCTTCCTAGAAATGACTTGGGGTGTCAATCTGACTGGAAATTAATTTCTCTGATTTTATTCAAGCCTGTGTGTAGAGCAAGTGCACCGCTCTTACTTAAATGGCATGTATATTTGGGGTGCCAGTGTGGGATAGGAAAGTGGTTGATGGAGCCGATGAATGAGGAACATTCTAAAGTCCCCTAGAGTCCTCAGTTGAACCACAGCCTCTCATACTGATGCTTTTCACATCTCCAGACACGAACACTTAAAATCAAGTTTTCTTTGCATGTGGAGTAAATCAGTCAAGTACAAAGATTATAACTCCTGTTAATAATGTTTTTTTCATGAAGGGGATTAACTGAATTTTGGCAGAATTGTGCTTTTGTTCCTTAAGCCTATTTCTTTCTCTTCTCATGGTCTTATAGGAAGAAACTATTAGAACTAATATTTTTTTAAAGAGAAAACAATATTCCTCCCAAGAGGGATCTTGCCTGAAGCAACCTCTTTTATATGGTGCTTCCTAAGGCAGTAAGCCCCGTCTTTTATAGACATGGCACAGCACAGGTGCGCCGGGGCTGTGCTAATGAGCAGCATACGCTTCTAGTTATATTCCCATTTCTGGTGTCATCAGGGTCCAAGAAAGCAAGAACATTACAAATTTAAGTCAAAAGAGAGAGAGAGAGAGAGAAAGAAAAGAACAAGGGAAGATGCTGAGTCTCTTTTAAAAGTTAATTATTCTGGGAATCATGATTAAAATAAAAACTAGTACAGTGTGGCCACTTACAGCAAATCATTCACCAGTGAAAAGTACATGGAGAAAAAATGTTTTAAAGTCTATGGGAAGGTAGGGGGGAGGGGAGGGGGGATAAAACAAGTTTTCCTGCAATGTTGATCTGGATAAGCTTTAACCAACCTCCATTCTAGATCCAAAGTTTGGGCCAATACATTGATCTTTAAATACGTTTTTTTAACTGGCTTTTAAACAGGGTAAAAATGAAACCAGATTAATGACTTACTGCAAGTCTTAGCTTCGCTGGACACTGACAACCGAGCCTCGAGTTTCTTAAAACTCAAATTGGCTCATCTACAAAAGTCAGCCTCAAATTTTATCTTGGTTTCATTTGGAAGGATCACTCCCATTATGATCAAAGGTAGTTATGACTGATTTTCCTTGGGGAGTGATTTGAATCTTCAGACTCTCCCTGTAACTACGAACAGTATATTAATATGAACTGTCTTGAATAAGGACATGTGTTTGAGCTCCTTATTGTACTCACATGGAATAATGAAGACATGCAATCCACAATCACTAGTTTTTCTGTTGCACAAAGTTTGAAATTGTCACTGATGCTAATACGTGCAAAAAGTATAAATATGCTTGCACTTTGAATTTTAGTCCCATGCCATCTAGCAGTGAGGATGAGGAAGTAAAAGCATAATGATGAGCAAAAGTATCAGTCTTTTGTGTCTGATGTTATAGTGGTTTGGGTGTGAAAGAAGTGAAAGAAAATGGATGGTTGTGTGATATTGTGTGTGTGTGTGTGTGTGTGTGTGTCATATTCTAGATTGTTTAGTTCCTTCCAATGGATACTGATGACTGATGACTCAGAAGCTGCAAAGCTAATCACTAGTGAATGGGATGAGATCAATCACTGCACCCCAAAGTCTAGTATTTAGAGCAAGAGCAGAGCAGGAGGTAGGCCAATCACATATCAGTCAAATGGCAGAAGACACCAAACCCACACAGGGCAGGTTCAAGAACCAGGGTCCTTGAGCACGTTTTGGATTAGAACAAACTAGAGTTGATGAAGAAGAAAGGAAACTAAGAAACACATCTCTACCAGAAGGGCAGAGTTCTTTGTGGTGGCTTCTCATGAAGTTATGTGCCCTCCCCTGTCCCCAAACATCATGCCGCCTCTGATATTTAAGGGGTAGCATTTGATCATATTTCATCAGTTGTCATCTCCTCCACACACACACCTTTCTAGTTTTGATTAACATTTCACACAGTTGTCATACTCACTGTCCCCATACAAGTCTGTGTTTTAGACAAACCTAGCTGTGCTAACACAAATGTCTGCAAATGATATGTAATCAGGCACCTGGAAGATTTACGGCAGTTAAGACCAAAAAATAACTTTATCTCTTCCCCTTCTCTCCTTGGAAGTTGATGCATTTTCATTCTTCCACCTCAACCAGAGCTGTCCAACCTTTTGGTGTCTTTGGGCCACACTAGAAGAGAAGAGTTGCCTTGGGCCATGCATTCAATACAAAAACACTAATAAAAACTAATGAGCAAAAGAACAGGTTTTAAGTAAATTTACAATTTTGCGTTAGGCTGCATTCATAGCCATCCTGGGCTGCATGCAGCCCATGGGCCACCGGTTGGACACCACATCTTTTTCTCCCAAAATTTCTATTCTTCCCAAAGCAAAGATAATACTTCTAGGCACCAAAGCTGTTTGTTATTTTGTTTTGGGGTTTTTTTTTTAGACTCAGCCTCCCCCTTTGTCTTCTAAACATGTCTGCCAATTTTTGTTTCTGAATGGACTTTGGATTCATGTTTTCCTTTTCCCCCTCAGAATCACTACCTAGATGCTGAACACATAAAATCTGGATTATTTCAATGGTGTCCTAACTGAATGTGCTGGTCCCAGCCTTTCCTCCCCCTGGTCTACTTTCCACACATCAGCCCCTAGCTCTGAGATCCTGAGAGGTCTCACCACTTGTAACACTAACCCTAAACCCTTCCCCTAACACTCAGTCTCAGGCCACATTCTTATCCAACCAACTACATCTCCCACTTACCCATTCGTACCATTCATTTCCCTATTTCCAGCCCTTCCACATTTTCTCCCCACTTTTAAGCCATTTTCTTTGCTGAAAAGGTCTCCTTCCTCTCCAGCTATCTAAATGCTACTTATCCTTCCAAGTTCATGTCAAATTATCTCCATTAAGTATCCTTTGAAAAATTTGGTCTCTTTAAATTCTATAGCACTAACTGTCAACACCGCTCGTTTAGGTATGTAGAAAATGACATTATGGTTTGTGTCGTTTAATGCTTGTTTTATAAGTTCAAGTTTGCCTCCTTCAACTGCTTTTGAGAGCAATGACTTCAGGATATATTTCTCCTGTATTAAGCTTTCTCCCCCGAAGGGGAATGAAATGGCACAATAGGCACATAGTGGATGTTTAATATACATTTATAAAAGTTTGTGAGCAACATGGATAAAAGAAAAAATTATGTTAGGAATGACTGTTGGAAAGTCAGCTTGGGATTTGAAGAGGTTTAAATACTTTATACCCAAGAATTAATTTAAAGCCCTGGGAATGAAATATTCTGCCCCCGCTGACCTTTGGGCCGGCAGCAATGCTGGCACATTACACTCTGTTTTTTGGCCCTCCGACCACAGTTCTGGGCTGCTTAATTGGCCTGCATTCCAACTACATCACTGGAATGTAAGACATCACCTACACATTTAAATAAGTAGTTAACTCTGACCCCTTGCTTTACCAAGTAGAACAGAGATTTCCAAATAATGAGAACCCTGCAGCTCTGCCATGTCCTTTGTGCCTGGGGGAAGGTTCTGTTGTGATCTTGCATCTCTGTGTTGACTTCACTTTCTCTTCCCCTAAAAATGACACTAAAGTAAGATAGTGGGAAAAATCAGAATCCACTGCAAATGGAAGGGCCAAGTACATTTGATTGTAAACTGAGAAAGGTTTCTTTCTAAAGAACTTGCATATATGGTACCTTCAGTTAAAATAATTGGATTTTCATTAAGCACCAAAGAAGCAGAGAGCTTGAGTGAAGCGGGTGCTAGCTCTGATCCGGTCAGTGGTCAGATGATCTAAATAGTAAACCTGACAACAGAAGTAGAAAATATACCCAGAATATGGAAATTTACTAAATAACAATGAGTGAAAATTCTCTTCAATTAGATATACCATGTTCCATCTTCAGAGACTGTACCAAAATTGCTTGAAGCATGGAAACCATGTTAATTTTGCAAAATTGTAAAGGAAAGTTGATTTTATAAACACCACTAGAACTGGGATCATGGAACATTTGAGTTGAATGTGGATTATCTACACACACTAGTAGAAGCCAGGAGTAATCAAACAGTCAATTTTGAATAAGAGCATCTCATTTTTGTCACTTTCTTAGCATACAAGGTTTAAAATTTTGGTAATCAAACCGTAATGGGTTGAAAATACCAAGTTAACTCATCAAATCTATGTGTAAACAAGATTAGCATTCAATAATATGCTGACTCATCTCAGTCACCCTTAAACATATTATTTTCAGATTTGACTTAAATAGCTAAATTACCACTTTATCTTTTTTTTTCTGTCCAAGCCAATCTCTTCCCTCCCTTTCTTTTACTTACAGTACCATCTTTTCTTCTGACTCAATATTATCAAACCCAGCCACAAATCTAATTAAGCTGTCTTGATGCCAAAATCTCTGCTCCTGGACAAATGCCTCATGCAACTCATCTAGGTAAGTGAATTAAAAGAGCATCCAGGCAGGTATCTGGTGAATGTCTCAGTTCATCCTTGCATAATAAACGATCTTCTCCTGCTCATTCATTTGTCAGTCACAGTAACTAAGGATTATTATTTGCTGAATGTACGTGACACCAGCAATTTGCAAAGTCTGTTGGCAAGAAAATCAGGTTAAAATGACAGAGTGAGAAATTAAGCAGAAGCCTGATGTAATTAGCTACAACAATCAGTGCTCTAATTTCTGATTTATTGTTTCCTGTTTTCCTGCTGCACTCCACTCTGTGTATACTGTATGTGCTTCATATAGGCCAAACAATTGCCTTATCGGTCCTGGCAAAGCGAGAGGTCACAGTTAACAATATTTATTTAAACATGCAGGATGCTTCCCGCTGCAATTAGGAAATAACTATTACTAATAGGTCCTTGGCACTACTTCCTCATTTATACAATTTTGGGGGTGGAAAAACAGAAACAAGAAAGAATTAGGATTCATTTCTTACATATGCACAAGAATTGATTCAGCTCTCCCTCTAGGAGAATTTTTCTTACTCTCAAAAGGTCTATGATTCTAAATGAACCAAACAAATCATTATGCTTACAGCTGAATATCCATAAAAATATGGGAAATGTATCCTTCCTGATAAATAGCAGAGTTTATTTTCAAAGCCACATTAAAAGATGTTCTCCCCTCGACACACACACACACCGTGGAAACGTTAGTCTACAGAGAATTCCCTTGCTTTCCTTCATTCAACCACAAACATATAATGATGTTAGTCAGGATTTTTTTCAATATGAAGAAAGCATTTTTAAAACATTGCATGTAGGATATATTTTGAAGAGAATAGCTATGGGCATTTTTAAATTCTAAATGAACTTTTAAAACTCTGAAATAACAAACTCTTAACAAGATAAAAAATACCACTATACTTAACCCAAAACAATGTTAGTATTTCAGAAAAGGTGAATATAGCCAATTCAGGGAATATTCCAATGAAATTTGCATCACTGACCATATAAAGCAGTATTTTACAGATCCTTTTAAAAAATAAAAAACTGGTATGATGAAATAAATATTTTTGTTTTCATTCTTTTAATTTCAAGATGTTACATACCAAACTCTTCCAAAGCACTACATGCCTATCATAAGATAAAGGACATACCTACAAGGCCTTCAGAGAATCCTCAGAAGCTAGACAGACTGCAGAGTGACATGGGAATTAGATGACACACATTCAGGTCCAGTGTCAGGAGACCTGGATTTTTTTTCCAGGACACTTTTCTCATTAACTAGTGCTCTTGTGCAATTCATCTGACCTCACTAGATCTCGTTTTTCTTATAAATAAGTTACAAATAAGTTTCTTATAAATGAGTAGTTTGAACTTTTAATCATTTTTATAGTAAAAATTAGTATCTATTGAGCACTTTGTTCCATATCAGGAACTATGCTGAATATTTTACATGCTCCACTTTGCTATTAATACAAATAAATTAAAAACAATTAAATTTTTTAAATTATATTTTATTGATTATGCTATTACA